>JADANM010002527.1:7520000-7536346 GCA_026213755.1 Eurema hecabe
AAAACGACGCTGAAAAAGTATAAAAGTACCCCATGAATACAGGTAAAGTCACAAGCAAATGCTAGTAATATATATATATATTCGAAATGTACAAGTGAAGCGCTTTAAAATGATACCAAACACGGCATATCTAGCTTAACTTTATTTTTTTACTCTGTATATTTTGTCCGCTAGAGGGCGCCACATTGAATTTGGTGAAAATCTATATAGCCTATAACCAGCGGACAATTAAGACGCTTCTAATGATATGTCATTTGTCGAATTCTGATTAGTGGTTTAGAAGTTACGAGGGAACAGATGAACATACATACATACATACATACATACATACATAGCCTGTCAAAATCATAACCCTCCTTTGGCTTTGCCGTAGTCGGGTAAAAAAAGACTTACCTTGATGTACATCATCGATTATGTCTTTAGGCGTGTTGTAAATTACAGAGGAACTCAATCGTACTTGCTGCCTATTTTCCTTGTCATAAAAGTTCTTGTTTTCGATAATGGGATTTATTATATGTTCGTTTTTCGGAGTCTGTTTCCCTTTTGTATCGACTTCGGATGTACTCTGGATAAAATCTTTCTTATTAATTGAATTATTAGCACCTTCATCCATGGAACCATTTAACACCATCTTTTGTATTGTCTTCACTTCCTCGGTTTTACTTATTTTATGTTCGGTTATCATATGCTTTGTTGTTTCCTCTTTGGAATAAAAATGGGAACTATTTTTTGAGGTTGAACCATTCGATTCCTTTCTAATATTTCCATGTTCAGGAAAAGTATCAAATTTGTCGTTACTTGGTGTATCAAAGGGGCCACGTTGCGTATCCTGCAAGTTTTCTTTTGGCATGGTGTGATGACCATTACTTGAATGTATATCTACTTTTATAGGGGTAGCATCGGTTTGGAAGTCAAAAGGTGATTGATTTAATTTGGAATTAAAATTAGAAAAAGAAGATTTACTATCATACGAATCGTTACAAGAATCTTTGGGTTGAGTTATTGAATTATTTCTATCTAATGTTGAAAATGAAGATTTACCGTTGGGTATCGGTAATCTTGAAGAACTTGAATGATTTATTGGCAAGGTTGTGTAAAAGGGGTTTGTAGGATGAATTTTTGGTGCTTCCACTGTGAATAATGAAGGACTTGGAGACGGTGGTGAACTGATAGAACTGAGAGATCTCATTGGGGCAGTGGGTCGCGGCTGAGGTGGAGGACGGATGGTCGCATATACAGGAGCTTGCAATACTGCTTTTTCACTGCTAATGTGGTTCAAGAGATGTGACGGCCCTGGAAATATGGTCTTATATGAGTAACAAATAAAACAAAATGAGCCTTATATGAGATAATTCCTGATGCTTAAATATACTGCTCAAGAATTCTACTTAATTAATAAGATGTATATTTAACTTTAGATAAATATATTTTTCAAATAAAGAGGCGAAAGCTTTGTATAAATTGGACCTTAAGAAAGACCTAAATTGCCAAAAGCAGCTTAACGAACAATAAAACCATATCAAGGACAAAGGATAGTCTCTTAGGCCGTTATTATTACTTATAAGGATCGCGCTAATGCTAGTAGTTACATGTATCAATTATAATTTGTAAAGATCCTTTAATCAGTCCGACTTTGGCTTTTATTAAAAAGGTCTTAGAAAAGGTGAGTTATACTTATATAACCTTTATTTATTCATTCCTACTAATGTTAATAGTTTGTTTTACCATCAGGAACGCATTCGCGATATTTTTGACTATGCAATTGTGAACCTTATTGGCCAAGTAACCCTTACATAGCATAAAAAGGATATAACCTAAGCCCCATAGCCCTATGGTTAATTTACTTACTTTCATTAAACCAGAGATTTGTCGATTTTAGTTTGAAAGTTCTATCCTTAGTAATTATAGAACGCGCAGGTTCATAGCGATGTAAGAATATAATATGGATGTTTGAAAGAGTGAAAAGAAAAGAGGTATATCTGTTTTTTGTTCAATGTTGCAATTCGTACCAAAAGGTGTTAAATACGTCAAGGTACAAATAGATGAAAAAAAAATATTTTAATTCATTTAAATTCTAAAAGTTAAGTTTATTACTCAATTTCTTAGTCTCTAATGCGAAGACAACTCGTTAAAAGAAACCTATTATCGTATGTTTGTATATATATGTTAATATTGATATAAATGGAACATCTGAAGAATTTACAATCTTTGCTAAAGCATCACGATTATCTGAAGAAAAGCGGATTTACGTTTCTAACGAGATTAAATATGTGCAAATCATTGGAATACCTGTCGAGACTGCATTCAAATACGAAGTAGGACGAATATTTCTTCCTATTCATTGAATATGAAATATAAAGAACTTTAACAAGAATATCACATGGATGAATTAGAATCGTTTTAAACAGATTTCTGTTTTATTGTACGACTCAATTATGTTTTATTTATAGCCTAGAAATATTAGTCATGAATGTTAAATAGAAAATATAAAAGTACATATAATTATAAAAATAAAAAGTTCACTAGACGCAGAATTCAGCCTCGATGTAGAGGAAGCCACGTCGTTTCAATTCAACAAGGAATTAGTTCGTACTAATGCATTACTAATTAACCAATAGCGATTAGCGAACATGAACTAGGTACAAGAAGTAGTGGGAATCGATGTGATACTTCAGTCATGCGACTGTTTGCGGAACTCGATATTTATGTAAATTTTATGCAACAAACAAAATAATAAACAAATAATGCAATAAAAAAATAATAGTTATACAAACAAGCTTTGTAGTGACAAAGAAACATAATATAGTCATATGCCTAATTGAAGTTGACAGATGAAAATAAAGACATCACGAGGCAGTTGTTTATTCATATATATTACTCACTACCCGAAAAAATAATCTCGTATACCCTAAGGAGAAACGTACATTCTTATTTGCAATTGTAATTTACTCCGGACTCCGGTGAAGTTTACGGACACCGGCCGGTAATAATTTTGATGCCTTGCGGTATTCCGTATGCCAAAGCGAATGAAAAATTCATTTGTTAATTAAAGCTACGGAGTAAATTCAGGTTAAACTTACTTTTCAACTCGGAACCCTTGTCAATGGATCTTCTTCGCGGTGACATCTCTTTGTCTCTGTCGACAAGAAAACTTCGATGAGAACTTAAAAAACTGGGCAGCAGCCGTAGAAAAAAGTTTTAAATCAATGACGCAGCTTAATTGATAAAAAGAAGACGCATCTAGGTGTATTACATCGTTCTCACGTTAAAAAGAAAGTACTTATATACATTATATATGTCTATACTATTATACAAAGAGGAAAGATTAGATTGTTTGTTTGAATTGAATAGGCTGCAAAAATACTAGACAGATTCTTATACAATTCGCAAAAGATATTATCTACTTTAAAGGGTACTCTTTAAAAATTAATAAAGTTATATTACGTATTTAATTGACGAGATTTCATCAGTAAATAGACACTAGAAATGTTTACATTTTCTCAACATATATTTGCTATTTTCTCAAAGCTTACAAAATAAATCGCCTAAATTGGCTTCTTATAGTATGATGAAATAGTAGTTTTAGAAATAGGGCTTAGTTGTCTACTTAGAAGAAAGCCCGTTGGAACTGGCAACTTCTCTTAAACTTACTTACAGTTATTTAGTAATTTAGTAGTAGAATATGGATGTAGTTAGCCAATTACATCCATATTCTTATAATTTATCAAGACGCTTAAAACAGTTCGTTCACGTCAATAGTAAATATATTCTGCGTGCATTTGAATCGTCATTCAGGAGGTAAGTGCTGGAATTACGTCACGTATCTCATTGTGTTCCGTGTGAAACGGTCAAGATCGGATTAGATTCACTCCTGTGCCTAACATCAATAGATAGAATCTATCAAACATTGTATCCATTGATGGTCAGTCGATAGTCACTGACGGCTATTAAAGGATATATTGGACAAAGCTCCGAATACATGAAAATATCAAATGTTGCATTTTTATAATAAGAAATTACTATTGAAGTATATAGAGTTTATAAAGGTCCACATATGTGTAAGTTCAATTATAAACTTTCACGAAATGGGACTAAAACTAACTCAAACAGAACTAGTTTTAATATTATACTCAATAAAAGCATCTACTCAGCACAGTTTCTATTATTTTACATTTCCCGAAGTGTATTCCTGTTATAAATCCTTTATAGTGGTTCATACTTCGAACTTCATGCAGATAAATAATACTCTACGGAGTCGTTTGACGCCCATACGAAAATACCTTTGATGTTCGTAATATCGTATTTGTATTACATAACCGTTCGGCTTAATTTAGCAAATGCATCGTCAGAGATACGCGGTAAAATTGTTCGAGGTTTACGTTGCCTTTTGTTTTAAGCTTTATTAGATAGTTGCCTGGCTCAATAATAGCATTACGTAGGTTGTAACATAAATAACACGTAATTTGTAGTGAAACAGTCAAGAGCGAGGGGTCTAAAAAGATCTTTAAATAGCTTTTGTACTTCAATTATTTTTTTACTATTTGTGTTAAAATTGAGACTGAGAAGATAGGTAGGTAGGTACAGACAACTTGAAACCATACTCACAAAACTAACTTTGGTTATTTACAACATGCGAGACTGGCGACAAATTAAATTAAAGACGCCTAATAGAATCAATTTGTCTCAAACGTAACGGGATATTGACCATGCATTTACCACTCTTTAAATGTGACACATAAATAACACACTATCATAATAGGTAAATCATTTATAATATAATACCTATTATTGTTTTGTTCTGTTTTATCAAAAGAAATCACTTCTCATGAAACTATTGTTAATTCCTTTAAAGCCATAGGACATTTGAAACGATAGGTACTATATTATTATTATTATGTAAATATACTTGATTATAGGTTATGTTAAAGAAAATAAACGATAAATTACAAAATAACGATATGGCGGATTAGCTGTATATAAAAATAACATACAGGCTAAACTTAGTGTATGATAAGAATAACAAAAACCCTTGTAATATCGTAGCTTAACGCTCGAAGGACAGACTCCTTTTATGTTTTTATGTATAGATACCATAATATTTATAATTAATATCTGAATTGATATTATAGCTTTCTATTTTAAAACATACATATATTATGTACTTAAAAGTTATAGTGATCATTATATACTATGTGTACATGAGATGTACATTACAATGAACTTTTAAAGAGCAACTATCACTGTATTACAGTTTATTATTCGTTCTTCTCTGTAGAAACTGCCGTCCGAACCAGTGGTAAAATGATTGTTTTGTAATACCATGACGTTTTAAATTTGTAGCCTAGTTGAATAAAGATATATTTGACTATTTGATTATATAGCTAAATAGTATACTAACTCATTTAATCCAAGTCGGAGATTGGGTCCAGCGGATCGGAGCATGGCATGCGCCTCTGAATTTGTCATATTCTTGGTTGGCTGCCCATTAATTGACGTTATTACATCTCCCTCCCGAATGCCGCCCAGGGAGGCTTTCCGGCCCGGATTTACCTGAAAATTACATAAAACTCTAATTAATTTTAATGTTACACTTGTAACATTAGGACTTAAGTAGCATAATAACACGTAATTAAGTACTGTAATAGATATACAACGTGTAACAGTGTGGTCATATTTTTGTGTGATGTTCAGATGCTCATAGATAGTCTATGTACAAGTCCCCAAATTAAAATAAACATATTTGGGATTTTTTATTTTATTTATTTATCAATAAAATCGATAATATAAAAACAAAACAAAAGTGTTACATCACACACAGTGTAAGAACCATATTTGACTAACCTCCTCGAAAACTGATGCGCTTCTAGTACACGCTTACGCAAAATGTTTGTAGGTTGTTGTTAGTTTTTTACTCGCCTACAGTCTACCGTCTACGGTCAGTAAATCTTTTGGAGTACAAACGACGAGCCTTCCGAAGGCCACCAGATGCACCAACACAGAGAACCATTCCATAATAATCTCTTTTCGAAAAATACACTCTGTTTAATGATAATTCAATAAAATACACCGATCGACCGAAACCCGCAAGTACTACAATGTTTTTCACGTAGCATGGGTACTGTGTTATTTGACTAATGCTATTTCACGCATCAACAATTTCGAAACAATTTAAATAAGAGCCTGTTAATTACTTAGTATTGTTTATAAAATTTAAGTCAGTTGGATTAGCGGGTCGGTCACGTAAAAGGCACCGACATTCAAAACGTCGACTTTCGGCTTTTTTGAGGGTAGTCAGTCATATGTCTAACTGACATTCATGTAGTATGAAATAAATAATATCTCTTGCAATATGCTACAATCCTTGTACTATTTCACTGAATGTTCTGTGTTTGTGACCCGCGCACTCTTCAACGTAAACTTTCGCATTATTTGTAACTAGCTGTTGCTCGCGACTTCGTCCCCGTCGGATCTATTTCTATTATTATGTTATAGTGAGTCAATCTTAGATGATATAGACATATATTGTCGCGGACTTTTTTTTAGATCATTTAAAGAGGAATAATTCTTTCATGCATATTATTTTTATATCTTGAACCGTTTTCGCAGCGCACGCAAAGTAAGCCCTCAAAGAAGAATAATTTTCCCCGTTTTTTCCATATTTTCCATTATATCTTCGCTCCTATTAGTCGCAGCGTGATGTCATATAGCCTAAAGCCTTCCTCGATAAATGGTCTATTCAATAAAAAAAGAATTTTTCAATTCGAACCTGTAGATCCTGAGATTAGCGCGTTCAAACAAACAAACTCTTCAGCTTTATGTCGTCTACTTCATTACTTTGCTGAAAATTTTATTAAAGGTACTAGGATTTCAGGTTTTAATCGAATAGACAATTTATCGAGGAAGGCTTTAGGCTACATAACATCACGCTGTGACTAATAGGAGTGAAGAAATAATGGAATAACAAATCAACGGGGACGAAGTCGCGAGCAACACCTAGTCACCTCATACATCGTATGATATCCTAGTAATGGATGGGTCTTTAATTCATTTTTTGGCTTTAGTAAATAAATCGAAATGTGTGCTGCCTTAAATTACTCCTAGAAAAATGAGACGGAGATGCTATATCTGTATGTAATACATTAATTTAAAATTAGGTATTCTTTTCGATCCTTAAATATGACTACGCATTTCTGTTACACGTTGTATATCTTCAAAGCGTTCATTATTATCTTTATATCCGAAAATATTTTAAAACGGCCTTCTTCTGTATGTCCCTATACATTAAATTTAAGTAAGCTTAAATCATTGAAGCTACCCCCCAACCAATTTTCATGAGATTTTTTGTACCAGTTAGAATAATTCTTCTTAGTATATATTACATGATTACAATAAAAAAGGGGCGCTTCTACTAAAAAAATAAAATAAATGCGCATAGTTTTCGTTCGTCTACACCAAAACTGATAATTTATTTTATATCCTTTAGGCTTGCTCAGCTAGTTAGTATGATATAACAGCAAAATAAAAGCTTTCATGGTAAACGCTTAATTAATTGTAATGGAAAATTTCGTTTGGACCGTTAACTTATTAAAGCGGGTTAATCGAAGGTCAAGAGGGCTCACGCATATTAAATATTAATTTGCTCCTACTCAAAAATTTTATGGATAGAATTTAACCAGAAATTGGTAGTTTTAGCTTTTTTTTCTTGAATTGTTACTTATATGGTTTAAATGTCATGATAAATAAACGCCTTTTAAATATATTGATGGGCGACTATCTTCAATCAAAAACGTTCGGAAAGCTAAGAATTCTATGAAAGCGTTGCTGGCTTTCCATTACTACCTCTATTTACTGAGCACATATCTTAAGAGACGACTTAATGTCGTTGTCAGTAGTGTCGTCTCTTCTTTTAATTTCAATAGTGCTGTTAACAATAAAAAAGACCCAACGCCAATAAAATCATTTCGCCCACCCCTATGGCTATCTGTTCGTCAAAACACAAAAATTCTCAAAAGAGTAGGTAAATCGTATATAGATAACTAAGAACGTTTCTCTGATTGTCTATCAAGAACGAAATCTGAAACAAATAAATTGTTTCTCGTCAATATAAATGAGTGCACCCTCCCTCCCTCCAAACATGATATTTGGCTTTTAGGGTGTTTTTCATTCGGAAGTATTATACATACCCTAATCTAAAAATAACGATTTAATCATGTGAATAGCTGTGTCATTGACCTTGATGATGAGCTTCACCCTTTATGGCATCGCGTGTCCCAAGTTCATTGTTTATCATATGTCAATTTAGCGTGAAATTAAATTTTTATTAAGCTATTCCTGGTGCTTAAAACGAGACCCTATTACGAAGGTTTTGCTGACTGTCTGTACATTTGTCTATCACCAGGCTGGATCTCGAGAACCACGAAACTTAACGCTATAAAAAATAACAAAACCGAAAGAATATAAATATTAAATTCAATAATAGAAAAAAATGGTATAAGATCACGTATCTTATACCATTTTTTTCTCTGATATCAATAACGTATAACGAAATACTTAGTATATGCTATTTATATTACTTACAGTTTATTTTACTTGATAAAAATTACAAGCAAATTAATATTTAATGGAAACATCGAAATAAATAGTCATACACATTATGTTTCATCGTATTCATAAATATTAAATGATTATTATCTAACCTCTTATTCAAAGCAATTGCAACAAACCACAGCAGGCACTAATCAACTGGACCTAGAGGCCACCGCAAATGGGATTTTAGCCTTAACAAGCTATCGCACAGATGATCGCTATTTATGTTCCTGGATGATGTTGAATATTAACATAATATTTGGTCACTATGTGAATAATCATATTTTTGGCCTTGGATATTTATGAACAAAAAGAGAAAAGCAGTTTTTTAATACAATGAATTCATATTACCACCGATATTATTTAAACATTTCACATTACCTTAATAATAAAAATGTTATGAAAGCCAATTAGACTAACTAACAATCTCGTTTTTAATTAAATGCATCAAATAATAAATCGTAGAAAATGATAAAACGTAAATTTTAATGAGCTTAAGAAAGCTCATTAAAATCATCTGATAGTTTACAATATTACAAAATTATAGTAACATGTATACAATATACATTAAAACGTAATCATCTCCGTCACAAATGAATAAATATAACGAACCGCGTGCGGATCCCGCCTCCTTGCCGCCGGCGAACAAAACTTCAACATGTTTCCCGGAAGCCCCGACCAACCCTAACTTGCGCTCAAAAGCGACACGACACCAACAATGTCAATATTAAACGCACCATTCCTTATCACGACACATCACATATTCAAAATCACAGTACGTAAACACAACACATTTTTGCCCATATGCGCTCCGAGTTCTCGCACGAAAGACAGGGGTTAGACTAACTTATAAGGTGAACGTTAGAGCCAATTTCATCGAAACATTATATAGGCATTATTCGAATATGCATGCGCCGTGAGGACGTAGCTATTGTGCTGGGGGTCGTCACTCGCTTCGAATATTAATCTTGTTAACGACGAAACGTGTACCTAGTGCCAGGACTGCGTGCTTCGATGTTATTTTAATAAGCCAATGAACTTTTATATTGTATGGTAATAAAATAAAATAAAATTTAATTTAAATTCTGAATTCGTGGGAGCGATAAAGCCGTAATCATCTCCTCGGCTTTATGTAATGCGCTCATTGCAAGACGCTCGTGGTTGCGTGCTATAGGAGCTTTAGCGCTCAAGTGATAACCGCATCAACATTTACGTCGCTATACACTTTAATTTGCCTTTATACTTATGAAGATTTATGAATATGGCTAACTGTTACGTGTTCCTTTGGATTTTAAGACCTTTTTAGATTTTCAAAAAAGACCCTAATATACCTCTGTCTATGTGATCGTTTTGATGAGAAAAATCTTGCATATACCTGACCTATTATCTACACCGTGAAGATAGTTTTACAAATCAGAAATAATAAATCTAATTATTATTAGTAGTTATTTATAGTTTTAAAAAAAATAAACATTTGTTCTAATTTCAATTCATTAATGGGGCGTACATGCAGTGCTATATAAAATATGTAATAATTGTACGTACAACAAATTATTTACGACAAATTTCTTGGCCATACTGAATTCGATCTTAGTCTATTTGTGAAATCAAACATATTAAAACAAACATGTTGGGTTTTAGTTTCAAGTAATGTCAAAGTCAACTTCAAACAAACTTAATTCAACTGAATAACTTAATAGAGTTTTGGTATTATATCTTTAGTGTAATACTTAATGTGCTAGGAATCTTAAAATGTTGGAAATAGCAAACATTTAAAATAAATAAATAAATCTTTGTTAGTACCAAAAATAACACAAAGATTACAATTTTAGGATCATGACTTTGAGGGCCAGAGCATAAAGACCCTGACTTCTAAACTTGTAAAACCTGTATCTTAGAAGTCAGAAAAAATTTAAATAAAATATAACACAGAAAGACTACTTTAAAAGCCGATCGATCTAGAAATTTGTTGAACGTAAAAAGTGCAGCTCAAAAGCTTTGTGCACGCTTCGTTAGCGTTCTTATTGAAAATTTTATGATAATGACATCGTTATTTTCTCTTTTCTTACTTTTTTCTCGAAAACAAATGACCTAGTTTTGTTGAGTATATTTGATGATGATTTTATGATGATTAGATGCCAATATTAAAATGCATGCAAATGCAGTAGTACGTAATAAAATACGTCCAATAATATATTACTAAAATATTTATTATAAGTTTCACTAGAAGGTCTAACAATACTAATGTCATTAAATTATTTTTTTATTACTTAAATAAAAATAAATCAAACAGGTCATCATCATCAAATAGAAATACTAAATGCAACTTTTCATTTAAAAATATGATTATTGAAATATTTTATATAAATTAACTGATACTAAAGAAAGAATAATGAATATGTTTCAATATGTTTCATTCATATATATACTGTGAAAGAAAGTCATACAAACCATAACTTTTATGATGAAAGTACCGATAGATTTTTTTAACTAATCTTTACTACCAATTTGTTTCCTCCTTACTCTTTAATGTTTTATCCAATAAGAAATAGCTTAAATATTTTTAAAAGGTTTAGAATTTACACTAGTTTTTGGTGATTAGCATAATTCGTTTTA
This sequence comes from Eurema hecabe, assembly GCA_026213755.1. NCBI lineage: Eukaryota > Metazoa > Arthropoda > Insecta > Lepidoptera > Pieridae > Terias > Terias hecabe. The sequence continues at coordinate 7,531,203 of JADANM010002527.1, forward strand.
GGTATCTACATGTTTCAATAATTATTTTCGACCACAATAATCTGTGCATGTTAAGGAAAAAGTATAAATGAATTTTCTAAATAAGAGTATCTATAATATTCTATGTGTCGGAGGTCTGAAAGTCGTATTCTTTAGTAAACGTAGTTCCTAGTTTGTAGTCGGCCCCACATAGCAATTCAACGCACGTACTCACAGTGACTCCTTGACGCACGTGCGCCACGATATAATCCTATCTGCTTACTCAGATTCGTTACTGAATCTATCCTTTACTTATTTGGGCTCCTTGGTTTTATCGGTCAACTCTTTTATACACAATAAAGACAAGTGAAGTACTGAAAGCTCTCAAAAGGATCCAATAGTTGTATGAAAGTTGTTCTATAAAAAATAGTTCCTAAGTGCTTCCTAGTTTCTGCTAATAGCAGGTCTATGAAGTTTGCTTTTTAATTAACGTTAATGTCTGTATTATAATATAAATTTAGCTGATGCAGTTCTTAAACACTAACTGTCGAGCAGTTTCCTTCGCGTAAAACTAAATTCGTTATTTACCAAAACTCATATTATCAATATATTATATGCATGAAATATCGAGATATTTATATGTATAATAAGTTGTATATATTTCTATTTGTAAAAGAAATACTAATCATTCTAATCGGTGTAGGGAAAACCTTCTTAACGTGAACAACTCAAAAGTCCACAAATGTTACCTCGTACATAAGATTAAATATCACCATACAATACATTATGTTAATGCTTACAACGTATAATATAAACGTGTATCTATCCCAAGCTCCGTTTGCATCGTAGATTTAAATCAGACTTTGTGCACACGACAACCACCTACAATAAATTCTTGCACCTTTACACCTCAGTGTCAAGTGAAACGTTGAAACCATTTGCAGGCGACATTCGCGAAGAAGCCTGTATAGCGACCGAGCAATTTTCATTCAACATGTACTTATCACACCCCCCACGAACACTCGAAATAAAAAGGAACTTTAAACGTTCCAACCAAAGCTAGCAGGTGAAAGACGTTTAATGTTAACGACTCATATTTTCCATGTTATACTATTAATAATGGCGACGGTAAAAATTGTTAGTTTTACGTTAGCAGTTATAACAGCGTTATTTTGTCGAAGCTTTGTGTGATAGACATAATATTATAATCCTCAAAGAACCCTTTTTTGTACTTACGCTCATTTTTTCAGTAAAGTGTGGACAATTTTTCAAAAAGTGGAGTTTATGAAAGTCTAAGTTTTAATAATTAGGCTTTAATAAAGTACTCTTCATAATTTTCGAATATTTTATATCTTTATCTATCTATATATCTGTAGATATAATACTGTGTATATTCTTAATTATTTAGCAACGTGCCAATAAATTTCAGTTAGTATATTATATGCATACTCTTGTGACACAAAAGATGGATCACTGTTAGTAGAAAAAGCAATTTCATCCCAATTTTACTTACATAAGGTGAATGCCACATAGAGTCGCTGATACTCTGCGGAAATGAAAATATTTACTTTTTATTGTTATGCCAATATGATGCAATTGAATTTATTAATTTTTATCATTGTCTGTATTAATCTTGTCAAATCTTTTAATGAACTAATCAATCTCAGGTCTCTATAATAAGTTTGTATACGTTTTTAAAATGAATTCTGGTGATTTGTATAAAAATACACTATGTGTAACTTACACCTACAAATTAACGTCTAACTGTTTTTCCATTTATTAATAACGTACGATAACTGAATTAACATGAACTCGCAAATACAAATTTCCGGCACCGACCATCGCAAACGAATTACACTTCTAATGACGAACAAAGCAATACACTTAACAAATTACGCGAACATTCCAACAATTCTCCTCAAACAGACTTATTCTTTCAATGTCCAACTTATTTGACTCGCAAACAAAAGCCAACAAATAATGAAGGTTCGTTAGCAAATAATGTTGTTGACAAAGAGGTAGAGCGCTGTGACTGTTAAGCCAACAGTAATTTATCAAACAATTGTACTATATTTTATGGTCATGTTTCTGAATTTTGATCTAGTAAATTCTAAAAACACTATATTGAGTTAATTAAACTAAAGTTGAGTATTATAGGATATTTACACTATACGTAAGTTTTTCAGCATATTTTGTAAAATCAGTGTAAATTTATCGAAGCGTCTATCTCTAAAACGTCTGTTTTACGACATATCTTATCAATAGCTATAAAAACTTATTTAAAACTCTAATTATATCTATTTCTAACCTAAAATATTTTTGAATGTAATGAAATTCTTTAAGAAAGAGTAGCAGCTTAAATACATAAACCATATAAATAATAGAGCTGAACGAACGCGAATTGACTGAAACTATTAGGATTTTAATGAGCTAAATTTACTACAACATGACCTCAGCGGAGTTTGACCACTGACTACTTACATATTACTAATTGGCGCATATAAAGCAGAATATAAAGAGCTCTCAGTGTACCGCGAAATACTAATGAACACGAATCACTATTTAATACTGTTGATGTAGATAGGTAGAAGATAAATTAGCGAACGTTGTGGCCGGACAGCTAATTAGCAATATTGAAATACAAATTCACTTCTCATAGCTTGCCATGGTTAGTTTGATCCTATGAATCGAATTGATTTGTACCTTTTTGGAAGTAATAGTTGGAAATATTATTATCCCTTTTCTTTATTGCAAGTGTCTCTAAATTGGTTCCAGGCTCACTTTAAGATAAGAGATTGAAAATTCATATACTATGTCGACTTAAATTGCAGCAACAAATGCTTTAACTGTTTAGCAAAGCTACGTTTCCATGAAAGTAAAGGAAGCAAGTACGTAATATAAGAATAGCTATAAGACATAAAAACTTTGCACGATAGAGTCGTTAGAATTCTTGTAACGCGAGGGTGTGGAAATATGTATTCGTGTATAGAGATGTCCTTTTGTATGTCAAGATCGGACTAGCACTAGGTTAACAATAGTGCTTTTTTATTAAAATTTTACCTATTAAATACATATTTCAACTCGGTCTTAACCAGGTGGCACACTTCCTCGTACGTATTCAAATAAATATTTTTTATCAGTTTAAAGTTGATTATCTTTTCTTTGGATCTTATTGAAATATAAAAAGCTTTAAATAATTCTGCTTCATTTCACGCAAAATCAAAACTTAGTAATTTAACTATTAAAGACATCATTTGACTGTAACTAAGAATACATTGATACATAATATTTTAGCTAGCAACAATTACCCTGGATATCCGCAAAGGCTGATTTTGATCAAAACCGCCGTGCATTCGAAAACCCCACGGCGCACCGCCCGCCAACTCCACCTCCCTCGATGTCATCGCGAAATTTTCAGTTCATTGCTCCGTTAAACACCGAACAGTTTTCACTTAACTCACAGTGTATGCTAAAAACTTTTCATGATCGCAAACTAATGAGGTATTTTTTGGAAGCCCACCGCGGACGTCTACACCTCATCGACTAATATCCATGTTATATCGTTTTCTCGCACAGTCTGAAACAAAAATAGACTATTTCAAACAAATATTTCGATTGATTGAAGTATGATATCATATTGATTATATAAGCATAAAATAACGCAAAATCAAATATACAATTTTGATTAATTGGAAATAAAAAACATTTACCAGTTACCACTTAAAATCAACTACAGAGCTAACTTTCACAATCTCTCCCTCTCTCACTCTAAAATGATAGATAAGGAATAAAATAAAAAATACTCTAAATATAACAATTTTAAAATAATTTCCAATTGCTATAAAGAGTAATACGTGGAAATGATAACTTCCAGACTTCATGGTACGAAGGGAAAGTTAGTTAAATATAGTGTATCAACATAATATTATAGAACAATACTAACAAGAAATAAACTAACTAAAAATACCGTAGCATGAATTGTTATCAGTAATCTACGAAAATTGAAGAAATCATTCCTTCAAAGCGATAACTATTATAGGCAACTATGTAAAACTGAAAAAAATAGATTGTTATTGCGAATATGTATTTAAATTGGTTTTTAATATATTAAGAAAACGCTGTAAGATAAAATAGAATAGGATATTTGACACTATTGGAAATATGCGTCGAATTATCGCCATCCTAGTAGATAGTAGTGTAATAAAGCGTATTTAACACAATTTAATAGAAAAATATGCATGATTCATTCATATTTTACGAATAAAGTTCGAGATATTTTTCAATATGTCTACCACGACAAGAACGCTCTCTAACTAGTTGTAGGGCTGGTGACGTCACTGGGGAAACTATTAGAGATGGGTCGTTGATATATTTATCGTTAACGAAAGTAGACCGTTCATTTGCGTTCATGAACGCGTCAATCAACTAGTTCAATTCAACGACAAGTCGAAACCAACTTTAAATGTTTTTTTATCAACGATTCAACATAGACGTCTTACGTATGAATCACATGTAATAATGCGTAAATTTAAAACATGAATTGGTTGAGACCAGTTCATTTATTTGTTGAATAACACTTTGGACCGCACTAATTTAAGTTTTATAGCAATAGTTTTGGAATATATATATATATTTGTATGAACTGAATGTAGCTTAGTGAATACATAATACAAAATGGATGCAGGATGCATAAGAAATATTTGTATACGCTTTTGTTTATCTTTCGTTTCGTTTAAAATTCAAATTTTTTGATTTTGAATATTTATTTCTTGTTTTTTATCTTCAGTGATTTACGTGCGAAGCCAACCTTCTAATTAGTTTTAAATATAAGATGCCTAAGAAAAGTTTTAAAATTAAATAATTTATGTAATGTTTCAAATAATTAATTAAACAAATTTCTTATTCTAACTAGTAAATATTTTCATATAAACTAAAAGAACACAAAATATAATTATATAATTTTTAATATGATGAATTTAATAATATGCCTCAAAAGTTTCATTTAAATCATGTTTTAAATTTACGCATGGTTACATATTGTGATTCGGTACAAATTTAAGACGTCTGTGTTGAATCGTATACCTTGAAACACTTAAAGTTGATTTCGAATTGTCGTTGAACTTAACTACGACGCGTTCATAAACGGTCTAGTTTAGTAAACGATAAATACATCGACGACCCATCTC
>JADANM010002527.1:7536446-7565493 GCA_026213755.1 Eurema hecabe
CTTGACCCAGCTATTAAATTGAGCTTAAAATTAACGACTTCAATTTCACTGCGAACGAGAGTACCTTTACCTACTGATTTATCAGAACTTGGCATGTTTGAAACATGTGAGAAACGAGAGAATATTAATTAAAAAAATACTTTAAAGGTGTGTTATAATAATCAAAGTCGTATTAACAAGACATACACAATGATGTATTAAAATATAAAAAAACTCAGAACATCTAAAATATTAAATTAATAGATGTAGGTACCGACAGCACATTCCAAGAAAAGGCACTTTAATATTTAATTTATTTCTGGCCAATTCAACTAAGAATACAACAAAGTTATATATGCAAACAAAATAATTAATTTTGGGCCTTTGGGTCTAAAGGTTGTGTGAGAATGGCCGAAATATTTAAAGCATTACCCGGGTCTCATGAGACGTCTAAACAAAATGCCAAGAGTTTGATTTCAGGAGTAATTCTGGGACAATGACTACAATTCCCGTAGTTTTCGCAATAGCCACCGGGGTTTTCTAGGAATTTTATTGCTACCAACTGCTTACTTAATGACCCTGCAAGGGATCTGTTTAGGGACTTGGTTTATCCTTAGAGTTTTTGCGGTAGGTAATTCAAAAGAAATTTACGGAGTATATCTCTTGTTTCTAATGGTGATTGGACTTTTGCAACTGTTAGTACATACTCTGGGAGGTTTTATGTGTGACTTCTATAAGTAACATCTAATCTCTATAAATTTACTTTCCATCGAAAACACAGTACCTACATTCTCCCATCTCTGTATGTACAGAGATGGGAGAATAATAATAAAACAAAAATAACAATATCATATTGATAATAAACCGGACGGGCGATCCACTAAGCTAAGTCAGTTTTATTGATTATCTCGATTTTGTCCAAATAATTCTACACATAGATTACAAAGAATGCGTATACAGGCGTCCATATGGAACTGTAAATTGGGTCAATCTGACTGGATTAGTTGCTCGTGGCGTGTAAACATCCGCGCACCGTGTATACCAAAATTTTAAAATATTGTCCCGAATAATTCAGTTCACCTACAGCTCGACTGTAATTTAAAAAGACTGGACAAAGACTCATCAATAATCGCGGGCTCTTCCTAATGAAGTTAAAGTTGTTTATAAAAGTTCGTTTTGATTCATTGCGGAAACTTGGTCGTTGTTTCGCACCTCCATTCGAAATGCCATTCATTTAACAGAACATAATTTTAACAAAGCGGTTTGTTTGTGGCACTTTGTACGGAAAAATCTGCTGGTTGAATGCCTATAAAGACTGGAGAGATTTAATATTATTTTAATATAATATCTACGTTTAAATAATAATCTAAATAAACCGCTGTAAGTATAGTACCTATTAAAGAACATCGCTTTTCTCTGTCTGTCAACAGCGTGGTTGTCCTTATATAGCGCAATTGACTTTGATGCAGTTTTAATAGATAGGGTGATTCAATACATATAATATTCAATATTTTGGCGCAAATAATTATTGAAAAGCCATAACGGATTGCAAGTAGCTATAAATATGTATTACTGATGTAGAAATTTCGAATATATGTCTAAAAAAAATTCTTAATGTGACGCTTGCATTCAATTTCCTTTTTACCGTTTCCTTACAAAAACTAAACGCTTTGTGAAATGGCGCTTTGACTATAAATTTATTGCTATCATACCAGAAACTGCATACTCTACTGAAATTGCATACATACTTCATTCTAAAGATGTGTTATAAGAAATACCTTCCCTGATCTATTTAATTTTAGCTATATAGTTTAAGTAGGGTGCTATATAGTGTCCTCCCACGAACATATCATTGTGCACGTGTACGCTAAACTTCAACAAGCATCAATCTAAATTTTAACATATATTCCTAAATGATAAAATCGTTATATGATTGTTATATTATAACATACTTGTAGATATTATGTTTAAAAGCTTTGAATTATAGTCCCTTTTGGTATTTTGACTGACAATTAGTAAGTAAACCCTTAGGCGACCACTTATAACATGTCTACCCTATTCCCCATATACATTACACATAAGACATGCCCGCGTGTACAAGCTAATAACGTTGCCTACGTCGGGGAACAGTAACATCGATTGTAATTAGTCATAATTGCTAACAGATGCTATAAGTCCGTGTGATCTGGTAATCTCTCAGTACCTACGCACTCAAACACCCCTAAGGACTATATGCAATGGTTATTGAACTTTTCGCTTATGGCCTTTTTACCTGAAATGGTGAGTGAAAATCTTCGTAAAATGAAAGAGTATTATGTCTATGTAGAGCAAACATAGATATTTTTTAGTTTTAAGTTACGCTTGCTACGTACTCACTAATCATAATAATATTTACCTAAACATTTTGCACGTACAAGAAAATAAATATCAAAAAAAGTATTCAATTTACCATGCCCACCGCGATGGTTTTCCGCCCCAACGAAAGAGGTGGACGGTGGAGCCACTACATTTTTCCAATTGTCATCTTATATAACGTTACAGTCATATCTAGTAGTGTCCAAAGACTGTGAAAAGGGTTGGGTCAGCAATAGATAAGAGGCCTTTGCCAGATCGTAAAGCCATTCCAACGGACCCTACTTATCGGGATATCTTCGTAAATTTCAATTTGAAATGAATCCATCTATGAAACTCTATGTTCGATTTTGGAACGTGAAATGGTCAGTGGAAGACAATTTGATAGGATCGTCATATATTTGTTTCCAAATGACATTTAATTATAAGGATTTTGACAAGTAAGTTAGTAAATACCTACATAGTTTGACGTTTGAATACTTATGGCTAGTGGGAAACTTGTTATATAAAATTGTTATTCCAACCTATTTTTGCTTCTTATAAACTGTTTATAAAACTTCGCGAATCATGAAGGTTAGTATAGGTAATAAATAACCGTTTTGAGATTGTAGGTGGAAATACGATCGTTTGAACAATCTCTGTGAACCACAAAGTATGCCTGTATTAAATCGGAAACACTACATTGTTATTTATAAACCATCCAGAATACATTTACCTAATGCATTTAATAATACGTATCTAATATCTAAGTTAATTTCAAATATTTGAATTGTGTTGAAAAACTGAAGCTTTTATTTGATTTCTTTTGTACTTTTTGTATCATATTCATGTGTAGGTTATTGTTGAACTAAGCGTATCACTCATAGACAAAATTTTCATCTCATTAGAAAAGATCTTTTCCTTGTTTATTAAAATGTTTCGATAATACCGTAATATAAACGTCAAAACTTAATTTAATAAGATGATTTGATCAGCATATGAATAATTTAGATGCTAATGCAATAAATCCAAAATAAATTCCGCAAGGATAAGATCCGCAAAAATCTTTATTTTTATTAATCTAATTTTACGTTTGTTGTTCTGCTTTTATATTGGCTTTTTATGATTAAATTTAAGAGTTGCCAGAAAATCAAAATAGTGAAACGAATGTTACCAATCTACCATGTTTAATATCGTTTGAATAATAATAACTATTCGTTGTATTAGTAGGTACCTAAAGTACCTAAGCTCTGATATCCTAATTCCTACGCAAGTTCGTAACAATGTAACTGTAACTCAAATTCTACTAATTCTCTACACAACTTCAAGTGGTCGTTAGAACTAGACTAAATGTTTCTTAGTAAGGGCAGAATTGCTAGACTGTTATTAGGATTAATTAAAAGAATTGAGCGTAATCGTCGATTGACTCCGACAGATGCATTTTTGCTTTTTTGCTTCATTTTGAAAGATAAAAAATTTCAGTCTTTTTATCATATTATTTATATATCGATACTACCTTCCTTCCACTTAAAATATTTATTTATTTGCAGTTGCTATATTTTTTACTAATTTTATATTATGAGTCTACCCACACTCCTCACTTAGGTAATGAAGTTGATCTTGTTACGAGGGTAATAGGTATTCACTACAATACAGGAACACTAAGAGCTTCGACTAATTAACTAAGTATTGCAAACATCTAAGCATTCAACAATAAGCACGAGACTTATTTTTGTAACAACAAATAAAGATTACTTTATTTGCTGTCACAAAATTTATTACTATTTAGATTCTTTAGATATTTATCATTATATTATACAAAATCTATAAATTTTAAAGTATTTATTTATAGTATTTTTTTGTGTTGAATATCATGTTTTTATAAGGTATATCTAAGTATTTTCAAAATACTAAGTTAATAGAACTTAATTAACGTACCTCTACTCAGGAATTATCCGCAAATTCCAAATATACAGCTGATAGCGTCTCAGATCACCACTGCACCGTGAACTATTTCATATACCCATATACAAAGTCATTCCGAAAACTAACCGGTGAAATTTAATATCATCCAACCGTCTAACTACAATTTCGTTCATCCAGATGCCGAACGCGAGATCGAGTCTTACACGAAGCCGGCTACACTATCTGTTGTCTTTCAATACATAAACAAACCAAAGCAAACTGAAGCTAGCTCCATATGGACCGATATAACCATTTGTTTCAAGCGAATGGAACGCTATCTCGATTCGAATTGCAGAAGGCTAAATTCAACGCAGACCGAAAGGGCTATTCAATAAGCGACATTTCAAAACGGCATCATAGTATGTAGTATATTTTAAAATTAGCATCCTCGTGTGGTCTAAGCTGATGCTGTAAGCTTCTCGTTTAGATAGGAAGATAGGATATTGTGAAAGACACTGAGTAGGGGTCAGATTAACGCTAGCGTGACGTATGAAGAGCTCCCGCGGCTGCGCGTTGGGGAGCGATTCGTCCTTCACATCTGGACCAATTTGTACACTATAGCCTTGCAACAAAGTCCATTTAAAAATGCATTGTTTTCTTCACTAGCTTATTGAATTATTGCTAAAAAAAATTGTGCTTTATCCTTGAGGGATAAGGTTGAATTTAAATGGAATGGATAAATACTGCAAGCATATATATCTAATGCACACGGGGGATTGAAAGATATGATTGCCACCCGCAACCCCTCATGTTGTATAGTTTGGGGCTATAAAAGAGCGAACATAATATTATTCTGATCACGTATTTTTTAAACCAGAGAACGCCTACGTGAATACTAGTTGGTGATAAAGGCGGTTAAATAAAGGTTGTGGATTAGTATAGGTCTGAATTTTCACTCCTTCACAGATGAATTCGTCTTAAATTTTAAAGGATAAGGAAACAAAAGAGGAAATGCTGGATCCCAATCGAACATTTTATATTCGAACATTGTTTCAATTATATTGAATTTCATTTCATCGTTGTATAATATTTATTGTGTCACCCATGTAGAGCTTAAATGTACAAAACAGTTAAATTTATACTTACATATTACACTACCATAACTATCATTAAGAATTATGTACTGATAGTAGAAATTATAGTTACAATAAAGTAATATTATGTATGTATATGTATTGTCAGTTTTGACCAAACAATATGATCATTACCAACTTAGATATTTCAGAAGTAGAAACTATGCAAACACTTGGTACCTATATATATAATAAGACCTTCTACCATTATAAGGGTAAGAATATGGGCCATCGGCGTAGCCACTTATTTACAAAAACCATGAAATCGACGAATCAAATAATAGGTAGGTATTGACACAAATAAAACACTCGTCTGAGTTTTATATTTCATCATGATTCATTAAAATACTGAATAGACAATACTATATAAATTGACACACATAAATGGCAGCTTGGTCAGGAGAATACTCGCACACATTCAAGGTAAAAGTATACAGTACAATGTATATCATATATTTAGTAATTTTAAAAATTTTAAAGATAATATTAAATTATTTAACAGTCATGATATGATTCTTAAAATTGAAATGGTAAAATGTTTGTTCAATTTTCTTGACGGCCGCTTTAGAGCACTCTACAAAGCGACCTACAAGTTATTTTTAAGTTACTAGTATATTCAAGCCCTGTATTTAAGTGAAATATTGCGTGCAAAATTTATTTATTTAACTATATGTTGAATGAGATCTTTTACACAATTAAATATATTACAAATATGCAAAAAAGCGATCGATAAATTGTAGATCCATTTAAAAAGATCTGGTTTCATATAAGGGGATAAACATCTTAATTTTCGGGAAGAACATATTGGGCAATAATTTCATAAAAGCTTACACAAGCTCTTGGCTCACTTGGAATTACTTTCCAGAAACTCTTAAATAGACGACTTTATCTCAGGGTGTTAAAACGACACATCATAAATTTTATAAAACTCATTTAAGGTTTAAACAATTTTCTTTAATGCCCTCAAGACGTACCGTAGACCTAACGTGTTTCAATTAAATATGTTTTGTACAAAATCTTTGTTAAAATACTTCAGGCGCATCAGCTAATTTTTAGTCGTGTCTAAAATCAAATCTATCTGTATAATTCTTGACTTTTAATTCTCCATTAAAAACTATGTACATTTGTTCTTAATTCAAAATCACAAATCGTCTTCACAGAGCGTACATTTCCTTAAAAAGCCGGCAACACACGCGTGACACCACGAGCACTCGTGGGCGGCGCTGATCACTTTCCATCAGGTGACGCGCCCGCTCGTTTGCCCTCTTTTATATAAAAAACATAGGTTATAAACAGGTATCGTGCCAAGCGGACAAAATAATAAAACCGAAACACCAATTCAACCAGTAAGATGTAAAACGAATTGTTGTATGTAATTTTAAATTGATATGTATAAATACTTTTGTATTTATAGTACATAGCACTTAGTATTCAGACATTTATCAATAGATTTTCTATTCAAGTACGTAATAAATGGTAGTTAATTGTATGTTACCTATTTCGTCGTCACTGCCCTGAGATAACGAGGTCTGCTTATCATAAATACATTATATATTTATACATAAGTGTTCACACCACTTTATAAGCTTTAGATAGATTAAAATACTTTTATAAGGCAAACACAGATATTTCTCTAGGTAAATATGACAAATAGACATACAATATACTTATAATCTAAAAAGATTAGGGAATGTCAAAATACTACGAAAAGTAATTTTTGAAAATTTTGGTCCCCCCTCCCCCCATATGACACACCGTAACGTTTTCCTGAGCCCAAAAGAACTTTTTTAGTCACAATTACGTTAATCAAATTAAAATAACAAGTAACATTTACACGAAAAAAATGCTCTACGTAATACTTGAATGCTCCAAAAAACATTTTATTAAAGAATTATTCTTAATATTACTTACAACTTTATAGTACACCATAAAAATTAACAAGACACTGCTATAAATTTCCATTTCCTAATCATTGATAGTTAACAATATGTAAAATAACATTTATAAAATTTTAAACAAACATCATAGCTTCGTGTTTCATATTATAATCCCAACCTTTAAAAATGTATAACTTCAATTCACGACACTCCGTGCTAATAAAATGTAACATAATTCATTTTTCATACATTTTCCACTAACAAATATAAAATTTGTGCAAGCTATAAAGTCAATTTCGCCTTAATACGTCTATTATAAGATTTAAGTATAATATAAATAAATTTTTATAAAACAATATAGATCTCCAAAGTCGTTAGATATATGACTAGAATTACCCTGACTTGTAAGACGTCATACTTACTGTATAAATGATTCTCGTATTATGCAATGATATTATATAATAGATATGTTATACCCATAAAAATCAATCGAAAAAAGTGTACCGTACAGCAACGGCAGCACACATATATACCTAAATGATAAAACCAACAAGGTAAAAAGAGATGGTTTTGCGTCTTCAAAAATTTTGCGCTTATAACGTATCTATTTAATACAATATCATTGGTATTATGTCAATGTTTATCAGAATATTAAACGTTATGTAGTACTCAAATCTACAGCAGTAAATATAAATTTATACCTAGCTGTAACCAAAAACAGTTTATATTGTAAGTAGTCTATAACAATTAAAAAAGTATACTATACGTCTAAATTAAGAGCTTATTGTAAGTTCAACAGTTCCACAACATTAACATTATTTAATGATTAGCATTTCAAAATTGAAAATACAATTGTGATATATTAAAACCGGTAAAAGCTGTGCAACTCATCTTTGTTTTCTCCAATATAAAATGCAGTTCCATTAAAAAGTAACCAATAACCATACAAAGTGAACTTAATACAGTTTGAAATAAAATAGTTATAAATTAACCATAACACATTTAACAAAAGTAAACATGATAAAATATTTGTGGAACGAATTAATACTTGACCCTTATTTCTTTCTTAATTGAAAAAAAACGTATACACTAAAATTATATATAAGAGTCATAGTATAACTTATAGTCCTACATATTTTCAATAAACATAATATGAAATTCAATATATATATTTAAATTTAAGTATATCTAAAGTTTTAATATATTATAATGATTATTTATAAACTTCTATTTTTGGTATATTAATTAAATGAGATCTAACAATTCATTGGTTTCGTCATATGTAAGAATATTTAAATCAGTCTATAAATTTGAAACATTTGAGTTTTATTTTTCAAATGTTAGTTATTAATCTTATGGCTGATTTTTATTACTTAAACTAATGTGGAGTAGTAATATCCTAGTGCAAAGAGGACTTGATTGCAAAGCCATTTTAAAAATCAATCTTGCTCAAAATATTGATGTCATACAATCATTCATAGAATGGGATATAACTTGGAAGATTATAAACAGCTCTTTTTATTATGTAAAGAGCAATTAGTAAATATAAATGGCACAAGAGCTGGTGTCTATCAACTTCTTCGGTCTTCAATATTTTTTTGGTATACATATTAAAACAAAAATTACACACCAATATATACTGATAAAAGATAATTTTAGCTTCTAATGACAAGACAGATAAGCTGACATTTTTCCACATGTTTACATAAAAAAAAAATATTTTTTTTTCGTCCGTTCGCATAACAATTTTGCAGATAGCTCTATTCAACTATTTTCGCATAGAAAAAATGCTTAATCGACATGATATTGTCTTAAAGTAACAGAATATAACATGCCCATTAAACAACTGCTTCACATTCATTTTAATGCGAGACTTCAACCTCGACTAGACTTTCCAGAATTAATATTTTTCTATAATTGTTACCAAATTTTTGGTTAACTCATTGGCAAAGTACGAACTTATTTAGAAACCATTGATACATTAATGTTTCATCCCGAAAACATTTGGATGAAACTTTTTAAATACATTTAATGCAATGAAATGTACCTACACAGAAGTCCAATCAAAATTAACATGAGCAAAATTTACTTTCTTGTTTGGCCTGCAACTTCTGCAGAGACTGGCGACGTCGACCGGTCGCACATAGCATTGCATATTCCACAGATGATTCCATTCTGAAAAAGTTTGACATTTCCATAAATACTAGACTTCATAATATTTAAAATACGTAAATATTATACATATCTTTTAATTTAGCGCATTTTTTCACTTAAAGCTTTGTATAAGAGCCAACCGTGTTATTGAAAATTTCTAGATAAATGTTACCCAACTTTAATGACGCTGGCCTGTTACCTTTTGTATGTGATGTGGTATAGGATAATGAAGAACCCAAAAAATAGTAAATAAATAAACCTTGCAGTATTACCTGCGTAAAATTTCGTTTCGGCTTTTCATCAGTGTAATAAAATGAAAAAATAGTAGATGGAAAACTCACAATCAATGTTTATCATAAACAAGCACGCCTGACATGACTGTACATGCTGTAACTTGATACCAATCCCACATAGCTTACGAATCTATTATGAAAATTGGTTCAGCTGTTATTGAGATACATCGCATTTAGAAACTGGTTAACAAATAATTCATTTTAATATTATAGAACAATAGGAAGATCAGATCTTAATTAAAAAAGGGTGCTAGCTAGATTTTAATCTTTTGTAAAATACATAGGTGACCCATTTTGTAATGAACAAACATGTAACAACAAAAATATTAACTCATTTAAAAAAATTCAAACTGATAACAAACTGAAAACGGAGTAAAGAATACATCTTTATATTATTATGATAGTAACATAAAATTGTAATATTATTCTTAACATAGAATGGACATACCTGCACATAACTTTATCAAGAAGTATTTCAATGGCTCGATCAATATTCTGTCCTGTTTTCGCACTGGTTTCCAAATATGGCAAATTATAATTTTTAGCAAACTCACGAGCTCGAGTTGGATTGACTAATCTTTTTTCTTGGAGATCGCATTTATGGCCACAGAGTACAATGTCTGGATTATCACTTAAGCTGTGAGTCTGAAAAAAAAGTTTAGGAATGAACCCTAAAATTATTATTTTTTTTTATTCTATGAAATGGTGAGACAAGCTGGAGGAAGCTGGAAGCCCTCCTGATGGTAAGAGAAACACCAGCCCATAACCAATGTAGTGCTACCCAGAACTTTGCTCCGGGTAGGGGTGCATTGCATGGACGCTCCTCACTATTATATTTATCTAGTTTTTCCAAAACTATACTAATGAAAAATTATATACAAATATGTTTGTTTAACTATTTTTATTATTTTTAGCTAAGTTTTTTTTAGTATGCTTTAATTTTTCTGTAGAAAATTTTATTAGAACCTTACTTTCAGCTGTTCGATCCAATTTCTGACTTCAAGAAATGATGCTTCATTTGTCAAATCAAATAGTAACAGAAACCCCATAGCATCTCTATAAAAGGCAGTCGTTAAACTCCTGAATCTGAAAGGTTAAAATAAAAAGCATATTTAAGAGCTCATATACCTTACAATTCATAAGTCCAGTGTGGGAATCAGTGTAAAAAATTCTTAGTAGAAAATCTTACAATGGTAAAGAAAAAAAAATTGAAATTTGGTATATTTAGTACAGTACTAACTTCAATATTCATAATTTAGTTCAATAGTACCTTTCTTGACCGGCAGTATCCCAAAGTTGAAGATGTATACGATGCTGCCTTCCATTTTGTTGGTAGATCTATAATAAGGCAGTCATAAGGTAATTATATATCTATTTCCAAGGTATCTACATAGTATGTAAACCACTTTCATAGAATCTATAAATTTTAATATTTGCCCTAACATTCAAGCTAGCAAGTTACAATACACTTACCACAGTCTTTTCTCTAAAGTCAATACCCACAGTGGAAATGAATTGCGTGTGGAAAACTCCATCAGTGTATTTATAAAGAAAACTTGTTTTTCCAACTCCCGAATCACCAACGCATAACAATTTTATTAAATAATCGTAGTCCATATTGCAAGAATCAATTATTCATAAACCTATTGGAACCCTTTTCAGGTCTTCCTGTATCCACTTACAATAGAAAATTTTCTAAATAAATTTTAAACCAGCGACAATATAAAACGTGATAAGATATTAGCATGCTGTCATAAAATACATATTATAAATAATACTTGCGAATAGTGAACCTTTAAAAATTAGAAAAGTCCAATTATTTCCTACAGAATTCTGAAATTTCGGAAATAGAATTCCAAAATCCAAATTACAATTTCATACGACTTGACATTTCAAACTAATATGACAAATGACAATTGACATCTTGACAAGTAAAAATTCTTTCTTTCTTATATTATGGTATTAGCGTCTAGCTTTTTGCCAATGTCAATGTAATAAGAGGCAACGTGGTCAAGATAAAAGTCGATATGAGTCAAGTAAAATTGTCATCAAGTCGTCTTTAGTCGAGTCAGTCAGTCGTTTTGTTCTGCCCTTCGTAAAGTGATAGTAAACTTTAAGAACTTCGACGAATCTTGGAGCAGTCGGAACGGCGCTACTATGCGCTCTCAAATGAATTCTTCATTTCTTGGACACTTATTAGCTAGTTTACTGCATGATTCACTATCACAATCAAACATTAAATCACTTTATGCACCAAAAAAGGAATATTCAATCCAGACTACAAATAGACGCTGCGCCGCAAAATTTCCGCCAAAACTCCCAAGTAAAAATTAAAAAGTATGATTTAAGACAGATAAAATGACACTACAGACTACCACTATTATAGGTCGCGTCATTTATGTTTAGCGCTGGATGAGAATAGCTGCGCATCGGTAGAATCGCGCTCGTAATTGACGTATTGGTGCGAGAAAGACAGCATGACTGGGACAACCAACCAACGCTCGCGCATCCGACGATCACGCGCCCCGCGCGCCGCGCCCTTACCTCGATACCTTATTTTGACTATTGCGCAGGTTTCGTTCAGCGCTAAAGATTCGTGACGCGACCTATACTAATAAATAAGTCCGCGCATTGCGAATGGAAAAGTCAAAATTCGATGTCATTAACTGTCATAATAATGAATATTATGTCATATTGTAACGAAGTATAATATTTAAAATTTTTATCTTGCTTCATTACCACTTTAAGATGTTATTAAATACCTAATGATTAATATAACATATTAAATATGTTTTATTTACCATAAAATATAGAATGGAAACTAATTTAAAGAAAACAAGTTTGAAGATTAATCCAAAAGTGGACATAGAATACTGGTATTAAAATAGCCTAATAAATTGTGTATTATATAATAATTTAATATCAATAGTTATACCAGTAAAATAAGAATTTGTTCTTATTTTTAAACAGTTTTTAATACAGTTCTGTTTCTACAGTGGAGTTTGTGATTATGGTGGACATTGCCTGGCACTAGCGAAATTGATAAAAGAAACTAACGAAAATGCCACTATTAATTGTAAACGGGGGCGACAAGGTTTGTACACTCAATTTAATTCAACCGTATTACAATTTTTATTTATAGTTTCCTTAAGGTCTCTATCCACTATAACATATCATAACATGACCATGCTATGAATGTATCAGACACATCAAGCAACACGAAACGCTCTTCTATGCCCACTCGAGCGTATCAAAGTCCAATGTATCGACAATTCTTGCTGGTTTGTGAAAGGCACGCGACGGTGCTGGTCAGAAAACGGAATGGGGTAGTGGGCATGCTCTCATAATTGTGTGTGTTTTAAAACACAGAATTTTTTTGCTTGACACATTCATAGCACAGTCAGCATGATACTCTGGAGTGGGCAGAGACCTTTATCTTTAAAATCAAGTTTTGTTTGAAGGTTCATTTGAGATAGTCATCAATGATAAATTAGTATACTCCAAAATGCAAACGATGGCATTACCAGACTATGAAGAAGTAGTGGATGTTGTAAGTGCAGTTTCTCAAGGAGCAGATCCCAAAGAAATAAAAGGACAACAGCCAATAAATTGTGTAATACAATAACACAATAAATATGTAAAGTATAATTTTATTGTTTTCTCTTAAACAATTCTTATTCTAGGAATAAAAATATAATCTAATTTATAAAAATAAATTCTTGTGTTTGTGAATAATTTTATGATGGAATGTAACAAAATATACTTAAAAAGGAATTTATTAATGTGTGCAAAGTGCAGTCTTGTTAAATAATAAACTAATAATCTATTAAGTGTAAATTTGAGATACAATTATTCTAAAATAGAAACTAAATCAAATTTTATTATACATTTTCCTTTAGTGAATCTGAAACTTTTTTTTCAAAAGGTGTTACTTTAGAAAATATCTTCAAACTAGATGCATGAGACCCATTAGTTGCACCAGCATAGCTCAAATATATTCCAAAACGTAGTTTACCACCAAACTGTTCAGAGATGGTTCTAAGAGGCTCAACAGTTTTCTGACCTGTATTTTGGTCAATGCAGACCATTTGGCATCTAGGGCATTGGCCATCAATCTGAAAATTTTCAAAATTGTTGTCATTTATTAACATTATAAGCTATGATTGTACATGTCAATTATTTGATTACTTACATTAAATTCATGTTCCCCAATAATAACTTTTCCCCATTCCTTTTCAATATGTTCTTCAGGTGAGTCTATAATTAAATTACCTCTAAACCTATCTGTTAGAGATTCTAAATCATCATCAAATGATGGGTCTTGAATTTTTTCACGTAACCACTTAACTGTGGCTCGATTAATTAAAAGAAATTGGGCTTGGTTGCTTAAAGAGAGCAACTTGTTAGTTCCCTCTAATTTCTTCTTTTGTGATCTACTATCTTCACTAGACTGTCTTATTAATCTAAGGAATGATATTCCCAAAGCATTAGAAACCCAGTCAGCGGCTTCATCTCCACAGTCAATGCCTTTAATAGTATCACTACAAACTTTACTATGACATAATGATGTCTCCTTATATTTTTGCCATGAATTTTGTTCTAAAGGTATTGATATTGAATTCATCCCTAAAATTATGAAAGTGTATTTTTAACATGACTTAAGGAAAGTAGTGTTGTTGAAATAGCTTATAAAGGTGTACCATACCTTTACAATGAAGTAATAGACATTTTTTCTCTAAATTTATTTCAGGAAGAATTGTGCACAATTGAGGACATTGTTTTTGTGTGAGACACACACCATTGTCTTTAATTATCATCCATTCTCTATCATATTCAAAACCTTTTGGGCCTATTTTCCAAGCAGATTTTATCTTAAAGGCCTTACAAGACTTGATTGGAAAAATTGCAATTTCTGTTAAAACAATCTTTGGATCATATGCATATGATAAAAAATTTTGATTAATATTTATATATGTCTCTTCTTCTATATGTTTATTTACTCCATTAGTATAAACTCCTTTATTTCCATTTATATGTTCATATTTTTTATAGATAATCTGAGTTCGTAAGGGTGTTGAAATTTGTGTTTTCACAAAGCATTTGCAAATCATATTTATTATTTTGTCAACATCATTAAAAGTATTGTAATATCCAAAAGAAGCTCTAATTGCTCCTGTAGGTGCGCCATTGACCAGGTCTAAATCATCACCACATTTATGACCCGCTTTATACATTGCTTTAATATTTTTGTTTGTCAAATTGAGATGTCTTTGACATGTTCCAGAATTACAAAAACATCCCGTTCTTATGTTTATGTGGAACAGATCAGCCATATGCTGAAACTTATATTATTAAAGATATAATAACGTTATTTATGTAGAATCTTGAAAAAGTATGTACTGTAACATAAATGTCTTACCTCTGCATATCCAATATATGAGCCGTCTTTCCTTTTAAGATTAAAAGCAACAATTGAACCTTGATTTTTAATATTCTTAAAATCTGAGTCCATATATGTAACACAAGCTTTAGTACCATTTTCGTGTCGGAGTTTATTCAGTTGAATAAAAAAATCTTGTGCCAAATAAAAGGTGTGATGAGAAATAGTTTCCATAATATTATTTTGTACAATTTTTGGAATTAATGTGTATAATGTATCAAAACAATGTTTTAATGAAAGTATTGATAAAAATGAAATAGTACCATCTTCGAAGCTGAAAAATAGGGAATTTCTATATATATAGAGAGTTTATACACTGAATGCAAATATAAGTGAGTAAAAAAGTAAAATATATTTACCTTTCATATATATTATCTCTCTTAACATGGAAGTCTTCACTACTTAAAACAATATCAACAGTTCCACCACCAAAATACTTCTTTTCACTTAATACTGAAATGACACTGTTCTTCACTATTAGGGCTCCTAGGCCTGTAGGGTAGCCGAATATCTTATAAAATGAAAAACATACAAAATCTGGTAGAGTTTCAGATAAATCCAGCATATTAGTGGAAACATATGATGCAGCATCAAGTAGAACATACCAGTTACAGTTAGCACCACATAACTGTTTCTTTAAATAGCTATTCAAACAGCCATTTTTGATATTCTCAATACAATCTAAAGGGAACTTATAACCATTAAAATTATTTTGTGCTGGATATACAAGCAATGAGTTTCCTTTACTTTTATCTGGTTCTGAACTAGAATGATTCAAGTTTGAATTATGTTTAATTGACTTCAAAAATTCATTTTGTGATATATGAATAATATCAATATTTTTTTCCTTAGCTATTTCTCTTAAACCAATCACAGAGGTATGATTTTCTCTTAAGTATATAAAGGAACCTTGGTTAAATTCATCTTCTTGACTTGTGAATTTAAATGATTCAAGGACTAACTTCAATGATTGAGTTGTTCCAGATGTAAATATCACAGAGTAGTTGGATGGGTCCGTATTGAAATGCTTCAGTACTAAACATCTTATTTGATCAACACAATCTTTAGTATATTTGTCAGAATGTGGATTCATATAAATATTGTTTAATAAATCTTCATGAACTTTTTGTAGAAGGCAGGCAGGATAAAGAGCAGTTCCAGCATTTTCTAAATAACATTTATCTGGAAATGGATCATAGTATATGTTATTAAATAGATAAAAGTAATATTTTTAATATATATGATAAAAAACGCTTACCTTTTAACCTTTCGAATTCTCTTGAAATAAGCAACATATGATCATTATCAATAACTTTACTCATCGAGAACATTGTTAAACAACCTGTAAGGGAAATTTGCAATCCAATAATATGTAACAATTAACTGACGCAAATATGCAATATGACGAAATAAGTTTAAAACGGACTAGGTTACTTAAACCTTGAAGACCTTTTGCTCTCTACTGATAATATTTAACGCAAAATTTTAATTCATAATATTAATAATATGAATTTAGTTAAAATATATCGATTAAACTTGTTGCTTTTTAAGCCTATGCGGTTGCTTATACTGGATGTCATGTTATGTAATAGACCAATTATATGCAATTGGTTTAATATTCCGAAAAATACAAATGGAAATACAAGTTTCCAGTAAATAAGTATTAAGTAGGTACGTTTTTTAACGTAAAACGTTTGTTATCAGTTTGACGTTTGTCATGGTGATCTTGACATTTGACGTAAACTTAATAATTATTAATTTTTTTTTTATTTAATTTAATGACCTGGTAACAAAGACCTTTAGGTCATATCTTATTTATTATTTTTACACTTCACTTCATTTCTTTCTGCCCTTCGTAAAGTGATTAGTGATAGTGAACTTTACGAAGAAACTAGACGAATCTTGGAGCAATCGGAACGGCGCTACTAAGCGCTCTCAAATGAATTCTTCATTTCTTGGACACTTATTAGCTAGTTTACTGCATGATACACTATCACAATCATACATTAAATCACTTTATGCACCAAAAAAGGAATATTCAATCGAGATTACATATAGACGCCGCACAATTCCCGCCAAAACCAATAATTATTAAATACAAACATAATGCACAGATTATAATATTATAGTCGAATTGTGGGCATTCTAGTAAAATGTAGTGAAATAAACCGCATTAAACACAATTAAATACAAAAATATGAATATTTTTTCAATTTCGATTTTACGATTAAAAATCGAGATATTTTTTAATGTCTAAGCGACAAGAACGCTCTAAGTTCTAACTCTGTTGACGTCACACAACAGGGGTGAATAGGGGGAACAAGGAACGGATTTTTGATGAGATGAGTATGATGATGATGATGTATACAAAGGCTTGTGAAACGGAGTATAATATTAACTTATATTAAAATTATAGTTGTACGGAATAAAGAGCTTAGGGATTATTCGAATATCATTTAAAGAATAAAAACAGACGCATTTAATCCCGATTTTACAATTCAAACTTTAACATTAATTTTTGTTATACCTATTCGCTTGTTGTTATTATTTTATGGCTATAAAAAGAACTTAGAGCATTTTTTTTTGACAATTTTTATTGCCCTGGTATTTCAAAATAAAACATAATAATATAAAGTAATAAAAGTTTTTAATATCTTTATATTGACTGTATGTAAATCGTATAACATACCATAAAGAATAGCTAATACGTTTTTCGGTACGTTCTGGCATGGCTTTACCATACAGAAAGGTCATTAGAGTCATGACCAGACCAATGTTTTTTTTAATTACTAGAAACCAATAACTAAGAACCGAAGAATTTTAATTAACAATAATAATTTACCTCCATGTTTTAGTATTGAAATATTTAGAGTATTATGGATAAAGCCTTATAACTTTTTAGGTAGGATCTAAAAAATAAGGAGGAAGTATTTAAATGGCAATAAGCTGTTACATCGATAGTGTTCATAAGTTAATAAAATAAAAACTTGTAATAAGACCGGAATGTTTATACCTATTTAATATTTGATTGTATGTTGGTACCTATACAATAAAATATTAAATATGGGAGCACCTTCTGCAGCATCGCCTTACTTAAATTGAGTTACGGCAATTTAATTATTGCTTTTATGGAAGGCTTTTAGTAGCTTTTAGTAGCAAGCGGGCGTGATCGACTCTTAAGTGAATTGACGTCGGTGATAGAGGACACTCAGAGTTTTACCTTTGATTATTAATATATATTCTGTCTTCGGGATGTACAAGTGAATGGTGTTGTCTTTCCCTCAAAATACTCTAAGTAAATCCTTTATCAAAAATTATATTAAGAGCTTCACACCATTGGAGGCGTTACACTTGTATAAACAATCATCTTCTACAATAAAAATAATATCACCTGAGCTAACGTAGCGATCTTTTTATAGTCTGTGGATTTTCATAAATTAGAAATATCATTAAATAGGTATATGTTATAATGTTATTATTTGTATGTAGTTAGTTTTAATTCATTTTAATCCACATATTACTTAGGGTCTGATAACTCGTTACACATTCAAGGACACCATTATAAAAATGGAAGAATTGTGTATTCTATAGGAAAATTTGCTAATATTTTTTAAATTAAAGACTTTTTAAAACTATTTGATTCAGCTCTCATCAAAACTGTAAATACATTGTACGTAATTTTAATGAGTTTATAGTGCGAATTGTCATTTTAAATCGATACTGGACACAAGTGTAATAGCCTCTAATCACGAAATGTATCTTAATTGACCATTATGATATTTATTTAATAGAACAACTTCATTTATAACTTAAACAGATAATATGGATTCAACTAAAAAAACAAATACAACTTTGCAAGTAAAATTGTAAACAATTAGAATGACACTCTTTCAGATTAATATAATATATTTTGTACCCTTTACTCCTACTACTTAAAAAAAATAAAAACTATACTTACTAGATATCACTAACAACGTTTCGACACATAAACCTCCAATATACTACTGGGTCGGGTTCCACGTATTTTACCACAGACAAATAAGCCCTAGCGCGACGACAAGCGAAATAATTGTTGATTTGTGAGGAACCTCCAACAACAATAGCCACAAGCAGATTATGATTGGTATGTATTTGTCATAGGTAACAATGGTTGACTGTATAATGACATTTGCTCTCACTTATTGACTGAGGTAGCTCATACCACTTGAACTGGCTTGTTTACAAACAACGTAAAATATTTAGTTTGTGCGGTCGTTCTCTTGTAAATATAATAGCTGAGCGGCGTGTCAATAGTAAACACTGCAAACGAATATTAAATGAAGCAGAGTTCGATGCTATCAACAAGTAATTAAAGCCTGCTCTTATTGCCCACATGACATGTTTATTTATTAAATTTCAGATTTGATTATAAATACGACATGAATTATATTTGGTCATTTATGAACGACAAAATCTTATTCTATATTATAGTCTTTTAGATTGAGGTTTCATTCTTAATGTGTATTTAATAGTAATATGAACATATAATACTATTCGTAATAATAAGGAAAACAACCTTAAAATAAATCCGTGCAATGTGATGCGAAAGCGTACCTAACAGTGCAGGGTTCTAACCCGGCCGAAACCTTTTATCATATATTAAGCTCTTCTTTCAATTTTCTTTTAAAAAGTAGCGAGAAGGTTCTTAGAAAGATAAATCTCGTCATCTATCAACAGTCACCATTAAGGTACTTCCTAAAAACGAAAAGTGTGACGACACTGATTGTTTTGGAGCGGTCTAAATGAATTGTACGTACTTTATCGGTTGAGTTTATCTAGAATTTGTAGGTACCAGGTCTTGTGTTGCAAAAGTATGTAAATATAAAATTTAAAATAAGAAACTGACTATTGAATAGTCAGTATATGTAATAGAAACAAAAACTAATCTATACAGCAATAATTGAATAGGTTAGTTCTAGATGAGCGCACTTCATATTAAATCGCTGCGTTGCTTAACATCAGGCGGCCTGTGGTCAAAAACATTTACGGGAAATACATGTAAACATAATATATGTATCTGATTAAAAAGATAAAGGTTAAAAAGGACACAATCAATGATACTTAATAAAATATAATAGGGTTCAATATAATATGTTGTCTTAATAGTTAATTGATATAATATGAAAATGTATTAAATACTTAATACAATAATTTATTTAATTCCTCAATGTATACATAGAGCTATGTGACGGACATTTACCTCGAACGCATTTTATTTTATAATAGCGACCCGCACCGATTTCGCATGGTGTAAGGGGTTTTGTTTCGAATATTCTGTTACGACGAGTAGTTTAGCACTTAAATCTCCTATATTGTGTAAAATTTTCATTTACTTTGATTTAATTATTCATAGGTAAGAAATATAATTGTCATAAGGACGGACTTATTTTTGTTAGTTGTGTAGTGAATATCAAAATCGTGCAGAGTGTAACTTACTGAAAATAATATAGAGTAAACGGTCACTTGAAGAGACTTAGGAGTAACTAAGAAACGCAATATTTACGTTGCGATAATTCATAAACACTTTTCGTTACTGTTCCAACAAAATATTTTAACTAATTTTCGTATGGTTTTTTAAGGTATGAAAATATAATTAATTTAAAAAGTGTATTTTAACGTTTGTGCCAATTTATATTTTACCAAAACCAGTTTCACTCACCTTGCTATGTTCAAGTTTAACATTATTTACTTGACATTGGCTTTGGCAACGAGGTGGTAATAGCTTCTTCTACGTCTAGCTGTTAAGTCGTTATTTTATTACTCGTCGCCAGTCAAACAAAATGAGATTATTTTACGTCATTTATTATAATATAAATAGTTGCGTCTTATGGTTTTCCATTTTTGTTGTGTTTGTACAGAGTACAGTTAATGTGAACAGTATACAAAAAACAAGTGTTGATAATTCGGATATTTACCTGGATTCCTTTGAACTCATACAAAAATACAACTATCCTGTTGAAATACATCCAGTGGTAACTGAAGATGGCTATTTGTTGAACACGTTTCGAATTCCTGGGAAGGGACCGCCGACTCTATTAGTGCACGGAATTGGTGACAGTTCAGATTCTTGGCTGGTACTAGGGCCAACGAATTCTTTAGCTTTTTTATTAGCCGATGCCGGCTTCGACGTGTGGCTATTTAACGCGAGAGGAAATCGATACAGTAAAACAAATATGAAAACGTTGTCCAAGGAACGATTTTGGGACTTCAGTTTTGAAGAAGTGGGAACTCTAGATATGCCCGCTACTGTAGACTATATTTTGAATAAAACGTATAACGCACAGTTATCGTTTGTTGGTTATTCACAAGGAACAACAGCATTTTGCATTTTGTGCAGTACGAAACCTGAGTATAACGAGAAAATAAATCACGCCGTATTATTGGCTCCCGTCTCTTGGTTAACATACACCAAATATCCATTAATGAATTTCTGGGCACATATTGTCGACAAACTCATCAACTTTAGTAAAAGTGAGCAAATTTACGAAATTCCCTTTAACAAAAAATTAAATGACTATCACGCTAAAGTATGTAATGTAACTGTTCCGTACAGAGGTTTATGTGAACTTGAATTGTATACGAACTTTGGATTAAGACATTTAAAAGACCTACAACCGGATCGGTTACCTGTTATAGTTTCTCATATCCCGGGTGGTGTGTCAGTGAAAACGTTTTTCCATTACATTCAACTATATAAAAGTAAAAGATTTCAAAGATACGACTACGGGTCTAAACGCAATATGAAAATGTATTCAACTGTGAAGCCACCTGAATATGATGTATCTTTTGTTTCTGTTCCTGTTTCGATATTTGCTAGCCAAGTGGATTGGTTTGGTGACACTAAGGACGTCGATATACTCAAAAGTAAATTGCAGAATATAGAACGGTTTGTGGTAATCGACGATAGCTATGAATTTACACATCTTGAATTTGTCTATGGGTCACGTGTTACGAACTTGATAAATGATCCAGTAATAAGTATATTGAAAAGAGTTAACTATAATAATTTTTATTAAAGCTGAAAAAGTTTTATGTGATTTCTGTGCACTGTGATCTATTGCGTATTTGTAGGTATTATATTTTAATAATATGTTATGTAAGGCCACGGTCATATAATGCGATTTCCCGTTCGCTCCAAGGTTGTTGAATAATATTTATTGCTAATTTAATTTTGAACAATGTCATATTACTTCCGTTTAAAAAAGAGTTCAAAGATGGTTCTATTTTTTTACTATAGCTAATCTTTTTGCATCTCCTTAAAATTCTAATTTTTAAAGCATCTTAAAAGTGCAAAGCCGTTCAAGTCATAATTTAAGTTAGTAGCATAAATTAATATTAAATAATTTATTTGTGATAGCTATTTAAAACAAAACATAGATAATATTGAATTAGTTAAAACTGTGTCGATTACCTACTCTAGTCTTAAATATTAGTTATCTATAGATTGTATAACAGTAGTAGGTAAATATTTTTTGTTAATGTCGTATAAAAACAATTCCATAATAATATTGCTCAACCAAAGGTCTATCCTTGACATTATTTTTCACTTGGACCTTAATTCAAAACCATTCGGTTAAGAGCATAAGAAAGTTGTTAACTATTTTTAGTTCAGAAGTTACTGGTTATAATAATATGTATCTACCTATAATATGATATGATATATGATAAAGCATATGCAATATTTAGTAATAATAATTATGCCGATATCTCGTCGAATATTATGATGTGAACTTTCCAATAATGATTTGAATTAGTGAAAAAAGTACATTTAAAATAAGTATATAACTTTTTAAATATAACCTCCGTATTACTCGAAATATATTAATTCTTAAAATTTGATTTTTTTTCGTTATATTGATTAAAAACGAGAAATGTTCTATTGTTTTAAAGATCCAAAACGCTCCACGTATAAAGAAAGTTTTGAGTAATTATTAAACAAAAATATGTCTACGAAACAGGATAACGATGTAGAGATTTTAATTGAAATGCCTGATCTGTCAGTCGCAACGTCGGGCACAGACAACCAGTTCATATTGCCTCTCAACACTCAATTTTACGGGAAAACACTTAGTTTTGTTCAGGTAATGAAAGCCAAGTCATGAATCGCTAAATAAGCTCTCTGTCAACATTATTGCTCTGTAATTTTGCCGCTTAATTTAACCTATTTTCAGAATTTCGACTCACGTGTGAAGTTTTTATTTATTTCACTGCTATTGTTTATAAAATATGCGGTTTCCATATGAGAATGTCAATTATATTTACCATTAAAATATTTTTATTTAAATATTAGTTTAATGACTAAATATATAATATTGAGCAATTACGAAACGTTGTTTGTAGTTTTAAAGTGTCAAAAATACTGTTATAATATTACTATTTAGATATAGTAATAAAGCATACAGTGAGAAGAAAAATGTTTGATGCCATTGCTAAATTGTGGCCTCCAAATACCAATGTATTAAGACACATTGAATAGTAACTTGTTTGGGATTACGAAAGTATCGTCTGTTTGCTTGTTTGTCTGCTATTGACGACGTGTATCACCGATCATACATAGATTTATTAACGTCTTATATAATGTAGGTAACATTAAAAAAACAAAGTTAATTACATCAAGAGGAGGTTCGTTACGATTTTAATGATCCTAGCCAAATAGCAGAATAGCTATAAATAAAATATACGAACATGGAAGTAAATCTATATCCAAATATAAATCCGCTTGCATAGCTTAATGCTTGTATTGTTTAGTATTAGATAGATAGGTATTAAGGAGGATTTGCTTAATAATCAATTAGTGGCATGTAAGTGCTTCCATGTCATATTGGCACTCTGAGACGATGCAATTTATATCTAAAATATCCTGCTATAAGATACAAGTAAAGACATATATTGTGCTTTTTATACACACATTGATATAATTTTTTCTATAGTTTGTGCTATGATATAAGGAATATGCAATTGTCTATTCATAAATTTTGAAATGTTTAAGCTTTACAAAAAACTCATTGTATTTTTTGGGAAATATCAGACAGAGACCGGAAACCTTGTATCGACTTAAACATTGCAAAATTCTCAATTAAATTGTTATGTCTATAAGGAAATCAGAATATATGAATAATAAAATTAAAAGAAGACAAAAGGGTTATTAAATAACATATTCTCACACTTAACGATGGTTAAATTTTACCAAAATCAAATTCAGCAAAACACAAATATTACAATTGAAGTCAATAAATAATACCTACATTGATTGATAATGTTACATTCAAGTGAGTTTATTGAGGATTTTTTTTGCCATGCGTTTTTTAGTTTTTATACTTATATACAATTATACAAATTCATTTTTAAAAGTAAAAAAATAAATAAAGCAAATAATAAAATGAATAGAATCAACAGTCTAAGAGAGTGTTGACAAATCTGAAAAACTATAATAACATCTTCATCTATAATTATTATAACATCGAATAACTTTATGGTGAATTATATTATAGAAACCATGCGAACTAATTTTCAAAAGCTTAAAAAATAAAGCAAAGGTCCAAATGAATACAAGCAGCAGTCTAAGAAAACGTCGACAAAGAGACATCGAATAGCTGTATGGTGAGTTATATTAAACAGTTATTTGCATCGTCTCTTTGTAGTGTCGACGTGACGTCGGTGATGCCTTGTCGATTCGTCGGCAGGCTTTATTTCCGGCTGTCGCGTGGAAATGTGATAGCGCTTATATTTTATTTCCAATATTTCAGTAATCGAAATAAAAACGTAGCTGTGGGTTCGTCAAATGTGCCTACGGTATTGAAATATTATAAGTCCTCAATTTTCAACACAGGTGTGTTTTCGCATGGGTTTAAATTGGGGAATGAATTGTACGTAGCTGTAGGTAGGTAAATAGAATTCTAGCATTAGAGATTGCGTATTTTAAGAATGTAAGTTATCAGAGCGCTACGGTATTAAGTATAGTACTAAAGGTTTTTGTTCTTTAATACGAAACTTGCTTGATGATCTTATTTTTATACTTATTATAAGACTATACCTAAGTCTGTCCTCTGTTTAAAAACAATTCATTCCGTTTAATAACATGAAAATATTCAATTATCTGCAACGAAGTATACATGTAAATTATTCTAATACATTTAAAAAGTAATTTAAATAAACGAAATATATAGATATATTTTATGATACCTTTAAGTAGTCTTCATTCAATGTGAGCTATTTGAATGTTGGACAAATTCCAAGTGCAGTAAATGTAAAATTAAGCTCATAGACCATTATTGCTAGCCTCAGGCTGCCTATGGATTTTAGTTTGATTGCGGTAAACTTTCTTCATGGGCAGGTGTGTTTTATTATCAGATTTATTGTTTAAGTTTAACTTATTTTTAAGAATTGTAATTTCGTTATGTATGGGTTGGTTGCACTTAAACCATACCTACATTTAGTGCCTGCATTTTACACTTTGGTTGACAAATATGTTTGATTTTGTTACATTGGTCTGGTTGAATAACATCATTGGTTGGTAGTGCACAAGTTTTCATGTTAAATATGTCACAGGTACGGTTTCTTTGCCTTATTGGGCATGATAATTTGTGTAATGTGATCACACAGTCCACTGAGTGTACGAATCTTTCGGTTAATTAACCCTTCTAGGCAAATGCCCCACTTCAAAGTACAACAGAAATAAAACGTATTTATAAAGCGACGCTCATTGAAGCGATATGTTAAGTGAGGTGTTCGCTCCGCTCAGATTAACATATAGGTTAGTATCGCTGAAACACTGTCATAATATTGCTTCGAATGAAAGAGAAGTCTATTAAAAACCTACGTGTATATTTTTAACTGAATGTCAAACCTAAAAACGTTTTATGTTAAAACTAAATATATGTATAAAATTTGATATATTATGTATTTATTTTGATATTTGACTGAAAAATATTTTTTTAATTTGATTGAGTTTTAATGAATTTATTTCTTCAAAAAATTTACTACAGGAATCGTCATTTAGTAAGATTTCAATTTTCAAAATGGATCTCTTTTTCAGTGTGTGCATTTTATTAAGAATATTACCATTGCAGATTTATTCCAGTCCGAATGCAATCACTTTACACAATCCGTGATTTTATTCCCAAATACATTAATACCTAAAGCGTCCATCGAAATTGAAATTTTATTAACCTTATTTCGTCGCACAATAGTAAAAACGATTACTGAAGTACGAAACAATGTTGGTGCCATTGTGAAATTTAAAATAAATCAGCTTATTTCGAACTTAAGCCGAATATTCAGTTTTTAATTTTTTTTCAGCCAGTCTTTAATTAAGAATGATTAGTTCAGACCAGCGAAGTTTTAATTAAATTATTTTTAGAATAAGCCGTGTGTTGTATTTTAGGAGTTATTTTTATAGAACTCAAAAACCATGAATATAATAAATGGTTGTTTATGATTGAATTCATATTTGCCGTTTCTCAAAGTTTTGACTATAATCCAAGTACTTTGTAAGATAGGGGTTGATGGATATGGGTACATTTGATTTTAGCGTATGACAGATTCATAATGGTGGTCACTTTTCTAAAAGGAATCACTATCTCAAGAATTTACGTAAGGATAAACGTAGATTTGGGTAAGATTAACATTAAGGTAATTATCATCTCAACAACCTTTTGTTCAACGACCAAAACAAATAAAAAGCACAATGTTGGTTAGTAATAAAGTTATTATACATGCGTATCATATACTATTTACCTGAGTTTTAATATACCAAAAATAAATGAAGATTTTTTAAAAATAAATCTGAAACCGAAAATGTTAAGTGAGTAAAGATTGAGTCGTTTTTTATCTTTATGAGGATCCTAGAAATGTTACTCAACAGAGTGTAAAGTCGTTTTCCACACACGCTGACTTGCTATGTAATAACAATTTGTTATTACGAACCCGACCCCTTTTCGTGTCTACATGTTCACTTAGCATTTTAAAATAAAATTTTACGGGTAGTCACTTGTATCATTCTTAGGGAAAAGAAACATTTTTTACAAGACTCCGATGTATTTAAAAGGAATTCAATACCATGGATGTGTGAAGTCGGTGGATGATATCCGTTATTCAATTGAATTGGTGTTTGTGAACGCTGCTGGGCGTCACTTTGAGGAAATAAGGTGTCACTCAATATGGTGGACGTTGCGCGCATATTCCAGCACACTGTTATACGAGATTGCGCTAGAAACATGCTTTAATTAAAATTAATCTAATCATACTGAATTGTGAAATATTAACCCTTCATGGTGAAAATCCAAAGATTAAAAATTAAATTAAAGTGGTAAAGGTAAATTTTGCGTGGTATAAAAGATTGAATCAATACTAATTTGGCGTGAACCTAGTAAATACTACAATAAATAATATGTTTAGTTTGTGTACCTCAAATATATTTAAATTATAAAGGATGTGAATGTTCATACGTACTTAAAATGTCTCATTAAATGTAATGTAATATAATAAGAAGTATTTACTGTTCAATGTAGCATGTACCTTAAGAATTACCTAATTGCCGTGTATTTAAAAGAAATCTGTCTCGTAAATTCAATTGATAGTATTTTTGCCGCTATTTACAACTGCTATTTTAAAATAAAAGTAAGCTACCAAACGGGATCTTTTTATCGTCCTATCAGAAAGAAAACGTTAACACACGATAATAATTACTGTACGGTGGGTGTACAGGATATCGTAATTGACATGTCATGTCCAGTTACGGATACAAAAGGACTGAGATTGTAGAAAATTTGTACCGCTGATAATGTCAGTCCGGCAAATAGGTTTAGTGTAACCACAAAACCTAGCGGTCGCATTTTTATATGCAGATGCAGATATTTCTATTTCACTTTGTTGAATAACAGTATGAATATACTTTTAGAGATTTATGTAAAAATGTAAATTCGTAAAAGAAATTAAAAATAAATCTTTCAGTAAAGTTGGTTATTTTAAAATTTAATTTAAGATTAAATTTATTCCTTTTTGCAGTATAAGTAATTCAAATAGTTCTTACAGTGTAATTACTTATTAGTATAGTCGTATTGATGATGGACATGAACATAAGTTTTAACAATGTACACCTGAATGCTCCTATGTTTGTTCAGACAATAGGGCTTAAACGTTGATGTTAATTGAATAAGCTTCAGATTGCAGGATGCAGTCGGTAATTGTATTACCGGCAAACATGTCCGAGCTTTCAAATCCTAACTGACCATCCGGCTTGTCGACTTTTTACACATCACACAATTACCATCGGGAATGAAGCACGATCCTTTGTGTATTTCATGTTTAAAATCCTTGTAAAACAATTTAGGAAACAAAGGCGCAAATATGAAAGCCTAAATTGAAACTGACAAACTCGATGCTTCAATTTAAAAATCTGAATTTAAAGTGATTTGATTTTCGTCACTAGACAGGATGACTACTTTTTTAACATGTTACATGTCCAACAGTATCGCTGGAAATCTAATGATTTATCGGTCTTCAAGATTATGATACTAACACTATTAAAAAGTATGGAATCGCAACATAAATTAGTATCTATTACAAAAAACAATGGACACATGTAATTACTAAAATATTTTCTTAAGTGAAGATTTTACTTCAAATCTAATAAATTCAAAGCTTATCATTGGCTATAAACATATTTTTTCCATGTATGAGTTGTTTATTTTATTATCCATTTACGTTTCACATTGCCGGATGCAGACGTGAAACAAGATTAGCTTTCATTCGCATTTTTTATTCCATTACATTGATACACTTGGTTAAAGCTATATACGAATTCCTATGAAAAATTGAAACGTCATTTGGTAAAAACTGATTACACTAAATTACAGGTAGAGCCCTTCACAATGTTTTACGACAATCCAAATTTAA
>JADANM010002527.1:7565593-7576307 GCA_026213755.1 Eurema hecabe
AATAAAGTTTTAGCATACAAAATTCCTTAAATCGCAGAAAGCAATTTACAGAGTGACAGAAAAGGTTTTCCCCTTTTTGACCTCCGTCAAAATTTTAAATGGGTTTGAAATATGTAGAGAAGGATACAAGTCTAATACATTATAAAGATGGTTTGTATTAATTAAACATTTGTATCTTTGGGTACTACTCATAATTTTGGTAGGTAGTCAGTTTATGCTGTAATTTAATCGAATTTTGAAATAAAAGAAGCTTTTGTTTATTTTCAATGTAATTATTTTATTAATGCTATTTAAAAAAAATCACCTGTCATTAGAAAAATGCAAATTAAAGCAGATAAAAGAGAATCCTAGATAAGATTAATAATATAATTTACATAATAATAGCCCGAGTAATTAAGAATTAATCTAAGAAGGTCGTGGGTCTAAAGAAAAATTGCGATCTTTATCTTAGTGCTGAAGAGGTGCTCCGAATGCTGTTGAGTTTTTCTCTTATTCACTTGAATAGGGAGAACCAATTATAACTTGTAAGTAATCCTCTTATCTGAAACTCTGCAAGTCGACGCTACCCGCCACTCTGAATATAATTCACTTTATCCATATTCAATATCAGATCGTGCGACGGCGAGCAAATAGAGCGATTCAAGTGAGAATTATTATTGGATAAAGCTCGCCTCTTTTCTCCTTGTCTATTTTCAATGTTCATTTGAGCGTGATAATTTACGTGTTATATTCGATATTGCGTCCTGAAAATGTCTTGTTTATTATCTGTTTATTGGCTCTTGAGTCTGACTTATATTGAAAAACCGGTAAATAAATTCAAACGTTTTTGCATTTTATTTTTATTATGCGCCGAGATGTTGTTTATGTTTTCACAAGCTATTTTATCATAAGCTGTTTGTAAGGCTTTTATAGTTTGAAACGCGATTGAGATAGGAATTTAGTCATACTGCAAGCCGTTAAGTCGACATTTCATTATATTTTTTAAATTTACTGGCTTAAAATTATAATGCATTGCGCCTTAGGGAGGTTTGAATATCATTTTCATAGGCTTTGTTTGATGTCAACATGTGTACACATTTAGTTCACGTAGCTGTCGATATGAGACAAACACTCCATGCTTTACAATGTTTCGTTGTCTATTGTTCACATTCATACCCTGATTGGCCCTTATTGTAATGATAACATCTCGAATCCATGACAATATAATCCATACAAGTTATTATAGGTATGTTCCATGTATTTGTATTGTGTATGTATTATGTATGTTATTTTTTCAAATAAAAAAACACTACTTATAGACATCTGTAGAAATACAAGATTTAGCATCAATTTATATTTTTCTCTTGGTTTATCTTATTTTAATTGTTACTTTAAATATTAGCTTGTCTGAGCATATTGTACAAAGAGTAAGCTGATGCCATTTTCTGTAACAAAATAAATATCGTACATAGATTTGTAAATTTTAATTAACATATAATGGTGGCTTAATTAAGTTAACGAAAGTTTTTCACAAGATATTCTATTTATTATGTGCAAAAATATTTAATGAGATATTTGTCTATTTAAAAGGGTGCTTAGTACCTACCTTAGGACATCGGTTCATTGTATCCTAATTGCTTGCACCAAACAGTAGGTAGATACTAAACAATATTTCTATAGATACTAGATAACTTTACGATTATATCATACAGCATGATAGAAATACTTACGTTTGAAAACGTTTCAACGGATACTTCTTCAAAACCAGGCGCTTTTATAGGCAACGGTCTCGCGGATCGTTGCATAATGAGCACTAAATAGGGGCGAATCACAGGTGTCGCGTTCCAAAATGGAGCATTCCAACACGCGAAGCTTATTGAATTCACCTGCAATGGTATTCCGAGTTCAAATAATTAAGCTGTACGTAGTGGAGATATATTTCGTTTCGCGTATTATCTCAATCCTGATTAATTCAGTGTGTAGTCCTTCTAAGTGTGTTAAAATAATAAAAGATTCTTTAGTCATAAATTCTTCTTAGGATTAATCGAAAAAATTAAATTGACTGATATTAAGTTTCAATAGAATTTCTCGATCCTGGATGGATTTAAAAAAGTATTCTAAGAAAAGCGTTTGTGATATCTACTTATCAAGACTTTTAGATTGTTTGATTTATATTGTGATTGTCTTGTTTATGTAGATCTTCAATAGAATGTTCTAGATATTTATTATACCTTTAAAGATAGAAAATTACACATATAACTTGGAATAAAAACTGATATAACAGTTGCAACGCATAACAACAGCGATATTGCGTTGAATTCCCCATCTTCAAGTTTCTGTCAAAGTTAATACAATTATCAATTTCAATTAAATGATTATAGAAATAAATAAATTAAATTCCAGCCTCGCTTTCACCAAAATACAGATATCAATTTAGTATAATGTAGCACTCGATTCACAAAGCTTCCTTATCGGTATGAGAACATTCAATTTCTGTAAGACAATGTGTCGGTTAAGTGAATTGTAAACAGATTTTAGGATCTAAATAAACCTCCGTGGTACAGTAGGCGCTTAGGCAAACCACCGGCACGCAAACTTTTTGCTCGAACATTAATAACTTCTTGTAAGTTCGAGAATAACTTATCATGAGCCTGAAAAACAAAAGTATATTTAAAAGATTTTTCTCATTTCAGATTTTTCTCTATTTCTCCGATGAAAAAATAAAAAATTACTATTGAAATTAAGATTATGAATAGGTATAAGGATATAAGTGTATGCTTACTCAAACATAGAATGATGTATTCGCAAAATTTTTGACATCCGATATTTTATCAAATTTGAAAAATGTTCCCGTTCGCGTTTGTTGACCGTTGGTCGAATTCCTTTCATTAGATGTTCGATGCTCCAAATAACTAAATCCGCTTTGGTAGCAATCTGGCCAATCCATAATATTTGGATTTGCATCATAACTGCCAATATTTAGTTTATTTCTTTAAAATTACATATAGTAGTTACAGAATATAATACACTGGGTATATAAAGCTTTATACTTACATAAATAGTTGGAGATGTAAGCAACAACACACATGTTGGAGTAAATTAAACAGATCTCATACAATGGTGTCTTTCCGAAATCAGTACCAAAAGCCCAGAAAGGGAAAGGCAAAGGTCTATTTCCCTCTTGTTCTGGATTTTGTAAATACAAGTACCATAACAGTGATGTTATGGAAAATATCATCATACCAAGCCCTATAGAGCCCATGAACAAGATACTGAATAAACACAGCTTCCATATAATAAGCTGGTTTTGAAAAAATCTTTTTCTGCAATATTAAATAAGCGTTACAATCTAAGAAATCTGTAACCTACTACTTTTCATTTGGTTATTAATGGTTAAATATATGGTTTAAATATATTTTATTTAAGGCTTTCCATTTAGTATACAGGAATAGGTCTTGATAAAAAAACCGTTAAATAACTTACACCTGAAAAATTCACTGGAAACATTTTTCAATTTTCTATTCCTATTGTTTAAACTTTGCACACACTACACGATGTATAAAATTTTACTGCGAAAAATTGAAAAAATATGCCCAAAGTTGTTTATCTTCAACGTCTACTTTTAGCTTTGTTGATTATATACGCACCCAATTATTTATAAATATTTAATAATAAGTACATAATATTTGGGTACGTATATCTATGACATTCACTTTTATTTGTTTTATATACGTATACACAATTATATAATTTATAAGGTAATATTTTTTTACCCGACTGCCAAAGAGGGTAATGTTTTTCGAGTGTATGTAAGTATGTATATCTGTTCCTTTGTGACCTCCTGTAGCCTAAACGGCTTGATGGATTTTGATGTATGAGGTATCGTTAGATTTGTCTTGATTACGGGAGTGTCATAGGATACATTTTATCCTAAAAGTCCCACGGGATAAAGACATAATTACTCTTTTTTTAGTGTGCAGTCGGGTATTTTGTTTTTTTAATAATAATTACTTGTTATAACTGTATATATTTTTATACATGTACCTGTATTTTTTCCCATCCTCGCAAATATATCGGAAATCTTCACGTATTATTCTTATCAAATCACGATAGTCTTTTATATTTGATCTTGAACAAGATAAAATGAGAAGTTTATATAGCATTATAAGGATGTAGGTCCCGGCTTCTGTGGTGTGTGTTATATCTCTACAGTCTATTCCATGATACAAGGAAAGGGTCAAAATGCTAAGAGCGCTAACACCACAAAACAGTATGAACGTTTTTAAAATATATCTGTAAAAGGGTTATAATTATCAACCTTATTTTTTCTAAAAATATAGTCTTAATGTTTCTCACTTACGTCCATTTACGACTGGGCTTGTCCCACACTTGAAAAGCTTTAAGAAAAATATAGCATGTTGTATGAAACTTAAAAGGATCTACGTAGCCGTGAGAATATTCAAAGTTTGCTTTTTCATAAAACTGCTTAACCCTCTTAAACATCGTGCTGGTTTAGTTAGATACTTTATCGAAAGTAACGCGAAGCTCTTTACGTTTAGTATAAAAGTGATTGAAATAGTTTTCTTATTATTCTATAGTATTACTACGTATCGCATGCATCGAACTTAATATATGTTACAATAATTGTTTTTTGTATTGAATGTTAGAGAGGCAATATTTTATTACAATATGATTTTACAATCACATGATTTACATTAGAAATTTCAAAGATATTTTCATTTAATTTAAAAGAGAAATGCTTCTATCGTTTCGAAAACGCTTTTATGGTTTAATATTCTTCAATAAAGTTTCTCAAAGGTTATTGTCTCCGCACAAGTTGACGTTAAGCTCCCCGCGGTCATCACTTTGTCTTTGCAAAAAATTATTTCAAATTCACATTATTGTCATGAGTATATTAATTACTTTTAATGCGAGCACTTTTATAAACAAATAATAAAAATAAATATTCCTGCAACGAAAGAATGTATATCATACCTCGATATATGTACGTAGTAATATATTAGGTACAATAAAAACTGAAGGTCATTTGACCAATATTCACTTATTCAGGCAACTTTTCTTCCAATAATCTTCCTATTATATAATTAACTAGCTGTTGCTCGCGACTCCGTCCGCGTGGACTTTCATATAAGCTTTGACCCCCCTTCCCTCCCTTATAATCCTTTTTTTCATACAAATGTTTTTTCCCGCTTTCTCCCGTTCCCGTGGGAATTTTGCAATAACCTGTTGCAATTAACCTTTGAGTTTACTAAGGTACCTACATGCCAAATTTGAAGCGTCTAACGTAAGCGGTTCAGATTTTTTCATACAAATGTTTTTTGCCGGTAACTCCCGGTCCCGTTGGAATTTTACAATATCCTGTTGCAACTAACCTTTAAGTTTACTAAGGTATCTGCATGCCAAATTTCAAGCGTCTAACTTAAGCGGCTTAGATTTTTCATACAAAAAGTTTTTCGCTCTTATTCCCGTTCCCGAGGGAATTTCGGGAATTCCTTTCTTAGCGGATGCCTACGTCATAGCATCTACCTGCACTGCAAATTTCAGCCCGATCCATCCAGTGGTTTGGGCTGTGCGTTGATAGATCACTATGTCAGTCACCTTTGAATTATATTATATATAGATAATAAATAATAAACTAGCCTTACAATTCCTTTAAAAGTGCAACAAAATCTCTATCACGATATTTATTAAGGCACTGTGTCACAGCTGAACGCGACAGTGATAATTTGCTCAAATATCTTGCCTTTTATTACGATAACATTTTTGCCAGATAATGATTTCGTCGTCAAAATATATAGCCGCACATCGCCGCGAGCTCTGTCTTGTACAAAGTAGTTGTAAAAACGTTCTTTCACTGCAATTATGAAACATTAATGAATAGCGAGCCAACTTTAGACACCGTAATAAAAAGTTCTACCTTCTGAAAGATTCATACGTTTTTCTTTGTGATTTTTCATAACGATGTTTCAACAGATATTTTTTAATGTTTTGTAAGTAATTGCTTTCTTTTTTATGACGAGAGCTCGGAGTTTTAAAGAAAATATAATGTAAATATAATTACATTTAAAAGAGCGATCTGAAATATATTTATTATGCAAGCATCACCGTAAGTTTCTAATATTAACTTTCTTCAGCGTATTTTCTTTTTGTATTTCCTTATTAACCCTTTTAGCCGTGAAAGTTTGTGGGTTTCCTTGTATGTATGTTTTTAATTTAAGAAGCCCAATAGAAATTTAAAAGTGTATCGTATTTGATTATCGTAGTTGATTAACCATCAACCCTATTTAACAAACCTCGTTATGTTTTTATATTTCATCCGTTTAATATTTCACTTGTAAAGTGAAAATAAATGAATACATTGAAACAAATAACATAGTAATAGTTGGAATGTAAGTTGAACTTACAACTCAGGAGACGCAGCTGGTCGCCGTTAAACCGAGGCTTTATGTTACCGGCGTTTCTATTAGAGACTTAATTATTATGTTAGCTCTAAATTTGTAGCCCCTAGATCTGCACTTAATACTGAATGTAGAGGAAATATGTCCAATTTCTCGGTTTGAAACCGAAAATGATATTGATGTTACTCTCCGATCGTATGTAATATCGTAATTGAACGTTGGAGCCGATACACAGATATGGAGGACGAAATACTTTGACATAGTTTCGATCTTGTTTCATATGTAAATTGCGTGAATTTATATTGAATAAGTTTAACTTTAAATTAGTTATCATGTTTTAGTGAAGGCATTGTATTTTGTCTCATTGCAACAAAGCCTTCTGGTTTTATAATCGATTGAGATTCCCTGCTTCATTTGATCTCTGCGTAATCACTCTGTTAATTAATAATCTCGAGCAATTTATACAAAGTTCGAAAGGAGTCTTAAGGATATTATGTTATTTAATCTATTGTAATAATTATCTTAATACCATAACAGCGACTCGCCCGAATATCTTATGCATTTTTGATAAATCCTTCATCATTATACATATCCATATAAAAAACCACACAAAAATCGTTTGCAAAGGTTTAAAAGATCTTAATGTATAGAGAAACTGACAGACATCGCGACGCTATTATGTATGTAGAATTTATCTTGATTACAAAGGGTATTTTGTATTTTTTTATTATTGAAACCAGTGCATGTATTTTCTTCTTATGGATAAAGTGAATTGACTTCTTTTTTAACCGACTTCAAAAAATTAGGACGTTCTCAATTCGTCTGTATGTATAATATTATTTTTTTATAGTAAGAAAATAAAGTTTTATGAATGAATGTTGTTATAATGCCAGACCCATTGCACGATGTATATGGCACATGCCATACGCCAAAGAGAGTTTGTTAACTAACTTCTCAATAAAAACATATTATTATGTCCATTCCGGGAAAAACCGGGCAATATAACATTTTAAATATTTCGCTGTG
The DNA here is from genome assembly GCA_026213755.1 of Eurema hecabe. Taxonomy (NCBI): domain Eukaryota; kingdom Metazoa; phylum Arthropoda; class Insecta; order Lepidoptera; family Pieridae; genus Terias; species Terias hecabe. Next base: position 7,573,018 of record JADANM010002527.1, read on the forward strand.
TACTTAAACGCACATCGCAGGGGCTTGAAAATTCACAGTCCAGGAAATCCGAGCAGAAGTACGTAAATTAAATTGAAAACGGGTTCAGTGGTGGAGCAAAGGTGGGAAATCTCAATTATGTGCTGGGGGGCGGATGTGAAAAATTAATGTGTTCCGTAATGTGGTGTTGAGGCCGGCAGAGAGCGATCGCCTGCCGCCCGCACCGTGCCGCGCGCCGCGCGCTTTACTGCCAATTATATCATAACACATGTTACCCGCCAATTATTGCACGGCTTCAAGATTTCGCCCCGTATTTCTACGGCTCACATTTGATTGTGGAATAATTGATTTATTAAAGCATGTCTAGACGATTCAGTATAATTTAACGATATCTTTCAATGTAGTTGCAGTAGATGAAGGTTGTATAGTTTCTTTTTACACATCATAAAAAGGATAAAATCAGATTATACTGTAACTCTCTGCCTTGTTTATTACAACCAAGCTGGTACGTGAATATTCCAAGCATCATGATACCTAATAAGAAAGAAGACCTATCGTATTATCATGTTCGATGTAACGTGTATTATCTAAGTCCAGCAAATGTTTCATTTTATAAAATATTTTAAAACATTGAAAATACATTTAAACAGAAGCAGATGGTCACGTATTAATTGTTTTGGGAATCAAGTTGAGTCTCTAATTGGAGGCTTTCATGTGTACATTTTTAAACACTGTTTTCATTTTACGTTCTGCAATATGATTCTCTAAAATGTCAGACATTCCTACATCGTATTTCAGATTTTAAAGCTAGACATATGGAACAGTTATTAAGACAGATGATGGCTTATTCCCAACACAAGAGTTTAACATATAATATAAGGTAATCACATAAGAAGTCAGGTTCGGAAAGCATGGAGCACACAATGGCCTAAAGTTAGCGTAATGAATACGTGACTTATCTTCTCGTCACAGGCTGAAGAGCTATCACACTTGAGTTTGTCCCCTTTCAGTCGAACTTACTCTGCTGACATGATTAATTTATTACGCTCATTATAGCTAAACTCTAATTGACTTCAATACACATGAATAATGCTATGTCAAAATAAATAGTTTGTTGTCAATTTAAATGCGACAACTTGTCGAAGCTACAAAAAGTGATGTATTTAATATAATAAGAAATTATTGTGTAACTTAATAGTGGTTTTTAATTAGAAATTCTAATTTTACCATCTAGCTATATCTCGAATATTTATACATAAGACTTAACCGATTATAAGAATTATTTTCTTTGTAAATTGTATAAAGAAAGGCGATAGGGTTCAAATATTTAAAAAGTAATGAGACGAAACATTTCGGATTCAAATAAGGAATATAAATACCATTCAATAAGAGCAATCGAAAGCTTAACAGTGAAATTGACTGCTTACTAAATGTTGCTTTTAAACTATTAGCAGCGCATAGATTTCTATAGACGAACAAATTTGAAGCACCAATTCCTTGTATAAATAATGCTCCGACGAGCAGCTGTCTCCTGGGAATCGTTTTCTAGATAGAAAGAGCTCTCAATTAACGTCTTTAGACAGAAAGTCGCATTTAACGTCGATTTAACGTCACTTTTACATCTACTAATCTCATCTAATGATACATGTTTAGTGAAACGAAAATAATATTTATAAACAAGAAAACAAAAAGCTTTCGCTTACATATGTATTGTATAATATGGTTTTGTTTCCTTTTCAATAGACCATTATAATTATTATTATCACTATATTCAGTAGGACTTTTTTGTGCTGTAAGTCTTGATATTAATGCCATCAACGTAATAGGGTGTCCGTCCCTATTGTATTTCTAAAGCTTTCATTGTTTTAAATAGTTTGGGAAAGATTTTCTTACATATTACATTATGTGAAGAAGTTATTAAATGACTAAATTGTTCTATTATTATTTCTTCCAACATTAATCTAAAATGTTATTTTTATAGTTTTTTTCCTTTAAATGCTTTAATAACAGACATTCAGTTTACACTTATGTGGGTTAATGATTAAGTAAGCATATTATTTTTTTAGTTCTTACTTGGTTACTTTGTATCGTTAGTCGTTACTCTAATTTAATAAAGGAGTGATGTTTTGACAGGTGTCATTTGTCAGTTGTAAAATATATTATATAGGTTGTATTTGTTTGATTCATATTCGATTGTTAAGAAAATAAAAGTGCATCACGATTTATATTTTAAGCCGTTTTTGCATTGGATTGAGCCCTATCCAACATCTTTTTTAAACGTATTTTTAACGGTTTCAAATAATAAATCATTATATAGCATAATAAATCTTCAGATAAAAGTCTACGCATATTTCAACTTTATGCACCTAATCTGCTTTTGTTTTTCTATAATTAAGTGAGTAATTATCATTCCCGTGGCAATATCGACCGGGATAAAAATATTCTATTTGGTTAACCAGGGTCATGCTACAGCCAAATCCTTAAAAAAGTTTTTGTAACGAGTAACAAAGGTTTTATGGGTATAAAACCTTACAAATTCGAATTTGCAATAATAGAAAGTATTGTATTCTTAAATTTATTTCTTTTAATTATGCTCATATTAATTATAGTCGCAAGTCAAGAACAAAAAGTATGACCCAGCGAAATTCATAAAATGTTTTTCGTGAAAGAGAAGCAAACGCCCATGAATTTTATAAATTCTAATTTTTTATATTAGTAGGGATTATAATGTTATTTTATTATATTATTCTAATTATAGTTATATTATAATCACAAGTCTACAACAAAACCCTTTTATACTGCAGTTTCTGTGAAATAGTTCAAACATAAATCCACTGTCCATGGAATCAAATATCTGTCATTTCGCTCACAGGACTGGGATCGTTGTTATAACGGCGTTTCTTTGAGGGGAATGTCTCGAGTGGCTTTTCTAAGAGACTCGTATGTAACGGTATAAGACAAGCAAACGTTTTTCCATGCCTTAGTTATGTGTTAGTCTAGTATATTTACGTTAAGAACTTCGAGCAATGTACCTTAAAGAAACAGTATTAAGAAAAGTTGTGATACAAAGTTATTTGACCCTCTAGGCATTGACTTTATTATTATCATTATTAATGCGAGACTTGTGAGGAAGTGTGTGTGTTTATCATCTTTCACGTAAACATGGAAAGAATTTATTTATACTTTGTTTATATTAAAGCATTATATTTAATTAATAATCTTAGTCTAAATAATATATTTTGAAACTGGCCCTTATCACAACAAAGTGATTTCTTTCAGGCAACCAAAGAAAATTAAACCCTGTAATACAT
>JADANM010002527.1:7583668-7607500 GCA_026213755.1 Eurema hecabe
AAAGAAACCTAATCATACTTAAATGGATAGACAAAAATAAAGTGCCAAAAATGTATTAATTTCCGAATAAAGTTTTAATTGAGTTGGTGGAACGCAAGCCGGCTTTGCTAAATTGTATCTGTTAAGGTAAACAATGAGGTTGGAAGCATATTTTCAGTTCGGCCAGAAACATTAAGGAAATGTGATTACAAGGCAACGGAAGTTAGTTTAACTTCAGCTCGGAGCATCCACGAAACATCCGCTTTGCCGACCGTGCACCTAATATTCAGACCGTTTATACGTCGTATTTATTCCAATACGAACGTAGTAATAAATGTTTGTCGTTATTTTGTTTCCATTATTATAGTTCTCCCTTTAAGTCTATATTATTTTTATTATAGTTTTTTATTGTGATAGTACAAGCTTATTTATTATTTTGTCTTGATTTATGTGTATATGATGGTAGAGCGATATTTTGACGCCGAATAGAGCCGGCTCAAACCGTGGTTGGTAGAGCATGGTACCTCTCCCAAAAAATGCGTTTAGTAATGACAATTATTCTGACATGTTAATGCATTTCATTGGTAGTAACGAACTTCCTTTTTCTCTTCTTAAGGCCGGCAACGCATTTGCCATGTTCTAGTTTTACGTTAGTTTACAGCACACGGTTATTTACCATTAAACGAACCTTCCAATTAGTTACGTCACATAAAAAAAACGATTATAATATTAACATACAATTGACCCTATCATTGATACCGACTAATACGATTGATATGGTTATAAATATTAACAGATCAAGCTTTTGTTCAATAATTTAAACCGTTATTATCATAAATCAATTCATTGATAGATGAGGTTTGCAGAAGCAAATTCGCTATTAACAAAGCAATTACCTATAGTAATTTCGGTTTGAAATACTATATTATTTTTTTGTACACATCAGGAAATCATCCATTTTTTCTTCATTTTATTGAGAAATTTCATTGTTTAAAAGCTTATAAAAACGAAACTGATATGTGAATAATGTAATCCATCACAGGTGATATAATAATACTGTAAAGTAATTGGACAATTTCAAGTAATAACTAGTTTTATGTATACTACTAAAGTTGTAAACCCGAGGAAAATTACACTATGTTATGAGGTTCGTAAGTAAGTTAGTAGACATTATTACAATGTTGTATAATAATGATATTGATGATGCACCCTCACATAAACTTAGTATAAATGCAACTTTTTATATATTAAAAGAGTGTATTTGTATGAAGTGTGTCACACAATAAGGTTTCTATAGTCAATATTCAATCACAATTTATCAACTGCTTGGTTCAGTGGTAAATGAACTGCCATCTACAACAAGGGTTGTGGGTTCGAAACCCACACTTGAAAAGTACTTTTCTATATTTCCGCGGTCTGGGTATTCTTACCTATTATATAAGTAACTATTTACAAAAGAAATGTATGTTTATTTAATATGTAAATTATCTAGTTGGTTCACAAGCATGGAACAAGATGGCGCTGTGTTAATTAAAAATAATTGTCCAATAGTATAATTATTATTAACTAAACACTCGTAACATGTACAAGTAAATTAACAGTTTACCGTCTCTACGTTTTGAATTGGAATTAGTAGCATATTTGATTTCATTTGCTATAACGTAATGTCAATAATGGGTTTCTATCATAATTAAATTTACACCGCTACAAATGAGCCGAATTTCAATAACTTCGTTCGTCGTTGATATAATTGGGATTAACAAGTGATTCAACTTGATACAAAAGCTTGTATAGCTATAGATTTGAATAAAACGCGAGTCAAATTGAACTAAGTATGGTTCAAATCAGGTTACTTTGACAATTTGCAATACAAAGCTGTAAATAATGCAGGTTCTTTTTAGTGTTTTAAACGATATTGTGAGTCATTAGACTTTATCAACTTTATATTATAGTTGGACTCTTTAAGACTTGAAAAAACTCTATGAAAATGACTGCTTTTTTAGTGTATTAAATGGAAGTAACGTTAAAATGGCGAAAATGCGGACAATGATTTGACACGAAGTAGTTTCATGTGTTTCATGGCGTTACTTGAGTCTTGAAAACATGAGCGAAAATGTTAAAATAGGCATTTAAGATCCTAATTCATTGTTTAACCATATTAAATTTGTTTTATAATAACACTGGTATGTTTAGTTACAATACATTTTACAAAAAAACAGTTCCCTTCGAAATAATTTGAAAATATTGACACGCACTTCAATTTGATTAGCGTTTCTGCATTTAGCCATAAGTGTTCCTACATTGTACGTGTTCAATTGATATTATACTACAGTTTATCTGTATTACTTATCTCATATGAAGCGTCTCATTTCTAGACGGGTAGTTCACGTACTCAGTATTGATAATCGATTTCCATTGGCACAATAATTAATAGCGGGATGTCATGCGACGTCACGCATGTATCAACTGCTGCATCTATCATTCTATCTTAGCTAAATAAAAGATTTAATATATACCTTTATTTAATGTATATTTAATGTATAAAAATGAATCGCAAAATGTATTGGTAAGCACATAACTCCATAACAGGTGAACCGATTTAGGTACGTAATTCTTTCCTCTTAATCTTATCCTGATTTCCTGAATACGCATAGCATACTGCAAGATATTTGGTACCTACTGCACTATTAATACGTATTTAAAAACATCTAATTGTTACCTATAATATTTTTAAATTTTGTTCGAAATCAAAATGAAGAATAGTACACGTGACTAATAAACGCATCAAAATATCCAATATTTAAAATAATTTAACGCTACCTAACAGGCATACTGCATGTTATATATTTCAAAGCGAGATGAGTGAAGTGCAGTCATGCATTAAATCCCTCAAATATATTGCAAAAGCTTTGTCCACGTTTGTGTTTGGTCGAATTTGAGTAAGAATTATTACTTTGCAGAGATTATGTTTAACATATGTGATAACAAAAGGGGCTACCACGGATTTGTATGCTTCGACCAAAAGCAAACGTTCCTAAATATGAGGAAGGAGACAATGGATCGTTTATATGGACTTAGGATAGATTCTGAAGCAGATATATGACATAATATAATACCACTCGCTCCTTGTAAGATGTGAATATTAATATATGTTTGATGTGACATTCGCTATAGAATAGTATTGAAAAAGTGCTTTATGTATTAAATTTTATTAACAGCAAGGTTCACATTTTCATTTTGTATTGTCAGTCACTTATATAATTAGATAAATTGAAATAAAATTAATACCGTAGGCTTATTTCTCAAAAAGCATAATGATTAACATATCGCTATTACTTATAATTTATATTAAAGTCAAATTAATCGGGATGAATAGTTTTATTATATCATAATAGAATAGACTTCATCGAAGTATTAATTCTATAATATCAAAGACATTATTATATTCTCAACGTTTCATTCCATCCCTTACAATTTATGACTGTTATATTAAAAATGCACGGAAACAATTTTTAATATTCCTGTAAAGTAACCGTATATTCGAAAGAAGAACATTTTCAAACTGCACAGCACAAGATTGTAATGTTGCATAATATGGCGCGTATTCAGCCAAAGTATTCGTTATGGTATTTGCTACACCTAGCCAACAGGGGCATATGTTCCTCGACGTGACGCCGAACGTCAGGTGTGCATCCCATTGACGTTAAACAAAACTATACTGAAATTCCATCACTTTAAAACTTATTCTAGCTGTACCAAAAACATCGGACTTACAACGTTTCGGAGCTGAAACGGAGAAAGCCCTCCCTCTCCGAATAAGCGCTGCCAACAGTGAAGAGCACTTGAGACTCTGGCGAGAACATCCGAGCGACGATATTTGCTGGTCCGAGGGTTCGCTCGCTGCATCCTTTTTGCTCTTGGCAGCGCGCGACGTTAGGCGGGCGGGAGGCACTAGCTCGGCGTCACTCACGTCGGATCGCTTCCCTCGGTCGTGTGTCCGAACCTCTCCTGTCCGTGACGTACGATCGCTCTAAGCCTACCGGTACTAACTTAGCTTACCGCGTCCCAGACACGGATGTCTAACTCCCATCCACCTCATTAATATCTTTAAACACCTCTACTTTCATCTTTCTTACTTCGAATAAAATTCTGAACTGTTTACTACGATAAATAAAGTTCAGTGGTACATTCGAGACAATTTTGAACTTTGTGGATTTGCGCCAAATAAATACTGTGGGTGTATAAAAGGTATTCCGGATTGTAAAAGACGTGAAAACTGAAGCCGGCCGGTCTCATTTACATCTGTTAAGTAGGTAAGTATTCGCTTCGTCTGCTTTTTAATATCCGTTCTTCAAGTAGCTCTTTTTAGATGTGTATCATTTTATCGTCAAAGGGAGTACTTAATTGCATTTACATCATTTGCAAGTACATAGTCATGTTTATTATTCTGTGAAGCTTTTATGCAAACAGTTGCTTTTTATGATAAGTTTTAATTAGCGGGTAATGCTCCTGGGATCGAGTTTATTCAGCATGCTCGGTGTTTATACGTTATAAGGTTGTTTTGTTTACATTAAGGATGTATTTACACGAAACGAGTTATAACATATATTACTCACACCAAACATCGTTTGTCTCCAATTTATATTTTGAAACCAATTATTTGAGATGTTCAGTTTGCTATAATATAATTTTTATTTATTTATTTATTACCCTTTATTACAACAAAGGAATATTAACAATTAGACAGATAAAAGAAATTTACATGTAAGAGGCGGCCTTATCACTTGAAGTGATTTTTTCCAGGCAACCCAGAAATAGAACATTAGTAATACAAGAGAATGGAAGGGTAGGTGAAAAGTGTAGATTTAATTAAAAAAGAATAATAATATTATTATGTTATTTAAAGTAATATAAAATTTTGAGCTAAAATTTAAAAATTCTGTTGCCTAGCAACGAGCGTGTCGAGACAAAAGTTTCGTACCCGATGCGTAATTGATTCAGACTTCAGAGATTCTCCAGTCGAATGGAATATAATAGAAGTCTGACTGCGGATATTTTCTTTGATTTTATAGCACTTTTATTAAAATATGCACAAGAAAATGATTTTTCGCAAAGCCACGCTCTGTTAGAAAACACACATTCCTTTTTTATTTAACAAGCCTTTTGAAATTATGGAAATTTAAAACTTCTTTAATAAGTAAATTTTGTCATTTTATAATAATTAATTGCTCGTTTGGTACTTATAACTGTTATAACAAAAAAAAAACTGTTTTAACAAAAAATTAATAAAAGCCCAAAAAGCCATGTCAACGCTGTCGTATTAGTTTTTTATGGTTTGTATATAGTTCGCTAAAATGTTACAATTGCCTTCAATGATTTTGTGAGAAACTCCTAATACAATCATTTCCACCAAATACTTTATAATTACGCACTAGGGTATTGAACAAACCTTTATTTTTAAAGTCAACCCAGCAAGAATCATAAGACCTATAGACTATTTAAAATAAATATTTATTCGTTTTGAATAGTATGGTTTAACTCTTTAATAAATTTCAATTCCTAAAGGTATATAATATCTGCACAGAGTTTAAGAACATTAATTACTTTCTAATCAATTTGACGAAATTGGAACTTTATCTATTATAAATTTTTGATTAAAGACCTTTTCATTTAAGGTTTACGAATTACAAAAGCACTTATTAATGAAAACCAATTTTCCTAATGTGAATTTTATGTTGTCAAAGTTTTTAGCGTGCTTGTAAATTATTTATTGAATTTCATAGCAACTAAAGGTTTTAATACTGTTTGCATTGAAACGATTTCAAACCAACGAATGTTCTTTGTTAATATAAATACTGATTTATTGATAGATTTCAGTTTTAAGTATTTGATGAGTACAATCACTTCAAACATTTTTCAACTTACTCGTAAAAGCAACATAACTATGTGTTTCAAAAGAATAAAATCAACAAGCACATACCATTTCAACTACATCGATAATATGTGAAATATGCAGACAGGCAGCGTAATGTAAATTCTACCCATTTGCTGAAACGTTGTTGTTGATCAATTTTAATTGTTGTTATTTATTTGCGGTATAGTGTTTGATTCACTCTGTCTCATTCGATGCCGAAAGGGTATCCGTATTATTGCTCACTTATTTATGCTTAATTTAAAATAATATTGGAATCATATATTGATCTACGATAGCTAATTGAAGTATAAAGTCTATAACCGTATGGCTTTTAGTAGAATGAAATCCCATTGTGAAAACTTATTTACAGCTTTTTGACAAAAATCTTTTGTCTCCGTAATTTCACCCAACTTACACATTTCTAGTGAGTGAAGTTGTCAAGTTATCTCAGTTGAGAACAGAACAAATGGGTCTAAACTTTCTCCTTTAGGGTCTTCATGAGTGAAATTATATACGCCCGGGGGCGCAAAAATTGAGACGTATTCCACTACGGGGACCGGCGAGTTATTGTCGTCGACCTAGATGTTCTGCCTGCAAATATTATTGCCGTACCATTCATTTTTCATATACCGTTGTGAATAGAATTGTACTTTATTGAATGTTGCCCGCTATATCAATATTTGAACTTTTGTAAAGCACCCTCACATTTCTAAGGAATCGAAGATTGAATTATTAATTTTGTTTGTATTTCTTATGCATATTAAACACAATTTATATATACATAACTTTAAACATTTCTAAACATAAAACTTATAAAATATTTTATTTCCTTTAGCGTATATACTGGAATTGCTCATAAGTGTATGTCCGATAAATATGATAGTCGTAACTATAGATAGATCCACGTATAAACAAATTGTATGGCGAGAAAAATAAGGCAGACTTGTCTAGCCTCAGGTCAACTGTTATCTCAGACAACGGTACACGTACGTGCACACCTACGTACATAGATCCGAAACCTCTAATCTCAAACATATCGCAACTAGTGCAGCGAGTTCTGTGAAACCTGCTACTGTGAATTGAAAGCGGCGACGCAGCTTATAACAACTTTTTGTTCAGGTACAGACAGCAAAATCATTACAACATAAAAAAATGTTTATTGAGTTCTTATTTTCGATATATAATTAGAACTGATTCATATATAGGCATTCTAAAAACAATATTTTATTATTAGAAATATATTTTAGTTTCTTACTAATACCTTAATAAGGTTATTATTAAACTCGTGTATTTTACAGGTAGAATCGTTTTTCTATTAAATTTGACTTTTGTGAATACTATGTAAATCTGTGGCATTAACAGAGAATGGCCTATTCTACGAGTATTAAGCTTCGCAGGGAAAGTGTTAAAAGATTCTATTTAAATTTATTTGCTCATAAAATTTTCTTGATCCACGAGCGACGGCGCAAGCTTCTTCTTGGATAAAATCAACGAAATGTACAAGACGTCTAGATAATCACTACTTAAGGCCAACGGCTACTTTTAAATAATACCACTCTATAAACTGGTGCGTTTTCATCACATCTAAGTTCGAAGCGAGTTGTAAAAGCAATTTTACTGCTTTCACATCATAAAGTTTCGAATGCGATGAATTTTATATTGATCAGTAGGTCGCCTTTAGAATCTTACGAAAGAGCAAGGGTCGAGTGATCTATATTAGGTCAAGGAAGGAATTTTTGTAGAACCTCATTATCAGGACGCCGACTTTCCTCACTCGGCCTTGTCGCAAATGCTTTCGCTCCACCAATTTTTTTATATTCCTTTTTAATATAACAACTTATACACGGAAATAAAAAAAATGCTAAAGACCACTTTAACCTTGAAAAATACGCATTACTTTTTTTCTTTTAGTTCAAATTCGGTTTATTTTTCCTAAAAATATATGTTATCATTTACATTAAAATAAAATATTCAAATGTACTAAAATAAAATAAAACAGATATAGGTAGATACAGAAGAAATAAAAATATAACAATTTAAGAATAATTAACTACAAGAGGACAGCGCAATTGAATAAAGGATGAATCACCTGCCTCGTACGGTATTCTAACAGTACTGTATGCGTTTGCAGTGTAAAATGCAATTATTTGATAAAAAGTTAGTCGTAGATACCGGTTACTCGTAACGGTAAGGGCAGGTTTTCTAGGTGTGCGACAGTTAGATAAGTCCCTGAGAATCGTAGATTATTTTTTTATTACTCGATTTATAAATACATGTTTAATACAATATAATCATGGAAACACTAAAAAATCAGAAAGCACGTAATGACTTGTTAACGTGAAAATGTTTCAAAACAAAAACATGGTCGAACATAACCTTTTAAAACAAATCAAATGAACTGATAACTCTTATCTATGTACAATGTACATATATCGCATTCGGACCGAATGCAAGTTGCAAACAATTGCTATTCATCGACCGCACTACCTATTGCTTTGTAGCACTCAAAAAAATTGTATGCATTGCGTTTTAACATATAACATTGCAAGACTTTGCATGCGTAAAATTTGAAAAATAGCCAATAGAATTAAAGAGAACTGAGGCAAAACGTATTGAACATATTTCGCGATAAAAAGGGGATTGAAAATATTCATGTTTCCGCATGGACAAGGCGAATATTGCATTTTCACTCGGTTGATGTGTCGACTGCATGCTAAATAACTAAGCAAGCTCCGGGCGGACGTGGTGTATTGATTTGAGGTATTTTCAGTGTTTGCTGGTAGACTGCTTATTGGGATTCGGGTCACTAGTCATATCTTTAGACGGCATTTAACTTTCACAGGTAACGATATACATTTTTTTAAATATTATTTTGTTCAGTTAATTTAACATTATTATACTATTTTTTAAGATTACTTTTTAGTGTTATTTAATAAACCTATTGCAATAAATTTAAACCCTATTTTTAAATTAGTTGATGCCTTATAGTTGTACTAGTTGTAGCGTATAGCAATTTTTTTATATTGGCGTAATGTTTACTTCTATAAGCATGTGCCTTCTGTATGCAAAAACTGATATTTAATACAGTTCCACAAATTAAAGAAATTGAATAAAGCTACGTTTAAAAATCCGTACTTTAGCAATATAGTTACTATATATCTATAACTTTGGCTGTTCATTAAGCAGGGGCAAGAGCAGACCGATCGACCAGTGGTTTCGTATAAATTTTCATCAATTGTCAATCTGATACGCGAGACTAGAAAGCCCTTTATAATATAAGCGTCGTGTTCGCGCTCCTCTGCCGCAACGAAATCAAATTCAGCCCAAAAATATACGATATTTTTCTAAATTTGCCGTAACATATTTTTTATCTTTAGGAGAAAATAACATTGACGATTTATTGTGTAAGCTTGCGGAGTGATTTTATGTATAAGGAATATTTTTACATTATACGTCGTTGTTGTGTTAGGTATGTGTTCTACGAACAGATGTTTCTAACATAAACAAACAAACTTGTGGTATAAAATAATCGGCGAAATTTTCAAATGTATCGCAATTTAAAGTGCCATTACTTTAATGCGTTTCTAGGGACATGTAGCAAAATGATTTTACGTAGAGACGCATGAAATATTCAGCTCAATAAATATACCAAAAGATCCACATCAATGCTGTCTGGGAGTGCAGCCAAGATAATGACACTACCGCGTTCAGCCGTCATGATACTACTCAATGTGAACTCTATGAATTCTGATGCAAAATTATATGTACCAGTCTCGTGATTAAAATAAATCTATATCTATTATATTAATAAACATAATTCTCATATAATATTATACAAAATATTGTATATCAAAGTGTATAGGCAAAAGTAAATGTTCTGAAGTTATTTATTTTCTTTTCACTTGTGTCGAAAAATTTTACGCTCTCCTAAATATTGAACGGAATTCATACGAAATGAGATCACCTGTATCTTCCATTAATACGACTGCTATAAAAAGTTCCCAATTGCTTCGCAAATTCTGTAATGGATTGGATCACAAAATACTGTTTCGATCGACAATAAGTAAAATATTAGGATTTCATTTTATCGGTATTACTTTGTTGAGATCGACGCTTATTGAACATATTTCGTGTTCTAACTCTCAAATAAATATATTTAAACAATAATATGCTTATTTTACGTACAGCATGTAAAAGTAATCTTTAAGGAATTAAACTAGAAAGTTTAACAAGAGAATAAAAAGTTATTAAAACGTGATCATAACAATACTCTATAAGTCATATAAGATTAACCTTAGGTCAAAACATAATATCAGCGCATTTCAAACAAACCTCACTTGACCCGGAGCAGGACTGTTATTTTCGTAAGTAGCAAACGATTTAGTCACTCACTTGCCGCCCGGCTTCGCCTGTCCCCTGTTTGTAAACAAGCACTTAGCACCAACGTAAACTGTTTCCCGACTAATTTTCCAGAGATGCATTAAAAGCTCTTAGCTCCGAGCAAAGTTCTGACGTAAAATTTCAACGGCAAAATTGTTTTCTTTCGTTACCTAACTCTTTAATTACGATACTATCGAAGTGCCTTTATTAAGCTTAATTTATGAATGAGTATTCTTTTAATTTATAGATCGTACTTTTATTACCTATTTTTATTTGTTAAGATAGCCCGTAAAATTCTTATAAGCGTACTTATTTTTCTCTTGAAGAAAATATGTTGAAATGTAAGAGGTGAAAATTACGATCATTTCTTTTTATAAATATTTTTAATAAATATAACAGTAGGAATAGATGAAGCGATTTTTATTGACTCTAAAAACTTATAAGAATGTAACCTGAAAATATATACGATAAGGATTTAGCCATAATTTGAATTGCGTTTTATTATCCACGAAATATTATAAGAAAGATACTTCAGTATGCAGCACGTCTTCAGTATCATCTAGTACGATAAGTATGAAAAGTAGTATACTTGTCTAAGTATATTTATTTATTTTACCCTTTTTTACACATAGGAATCTTATATACTAAACAAATAAAATAAATTTAGGTGTAAAGGGCGGCCTTATCACTTAAAGTGATTTCTTCCAGGCAACCCGAAAATACAAGAAATAAAATAAAAAAAGAAAGGAAGGGTAGGTGAAAAGTGTAGGTGTAATTGAAAGAAAGATTGAATAACTATAAACAAACAAAAGTTTAAGGCTATTCAAATATGTCTTATACAGATAAATAATACTTAAAAGGACTGTATACATACATTAATCAAAATAATTTTCAAAAAACTTAGTTTTAGTATTAACTATTTAGACCGGAGTATAACAAAAGCATCGAATTTCAGAACGACCGATTACATGGCGCGCTCGTATGGGTGGGCGAAAATATTTCACCGGATAGCAACTAAGGCTAACGTATAAGCTAGCCGAAATAGCAGCTTTGAAAGCTAATATTATGTACTCTGCCTTTTGAACATCCTCACTAATATAAATACGAAAGTGTGTGAGCATGTATAGATACGTGGATGTATGGATATTTGTTACTTTCAAGCCAAAACTAATAAATTACTAACACTAAAACACTTAGCGTAAAAAAATACGCGGGTAAAGTCGCGGTACAACTAGCCCACTAAATATTCATGTATACTGACAATCATTTATTATTAACAGTTATTTTAATTTTTTGGCATAAAATTGATATCAAAACTTATTAAGTACTTAAAATAAGCCACTACCTTTAAAATATTAGCCTATTTTATTTGCTACAAAATGTGTAAGTAGAACTTATAAAATATGCAAAAATTGAAAAGTCAGTTTGAATCTTTAATCTTTAAATTCTTCATTTTTATGCGAAGAAGACGCCGTTAAAGTGCAGATAAAGCCGGGATTGAGTTTCATTGAGTTTTCAGCGTGTCTATAGATGCAAGAGGAATTTTGTGGCGTCTCAATATCACGCGAAGTGAACAAGCGAACGAAGGCAGCGTTTCGTCGCCTCCGTCTCTTCGGCCAGACTCCACTGAATTTCATTGTTTTGTAATAGCGTTAGTTCCTTAAATAAATATTGAAATAACTTCGACGGCGCGGCTTTTATGCGCTATTTAACGGAAATTTAGCCTGCGCTGGAATCTCGCTGTCAGAACTTTGCTTACACTCCGCCGCTGTGATTTGTTATTAGCGAGTATTGTTTGTAATAAATCCGCTCGGCTGTCTCACTTTATTGACTTTCATTATAAACCTTCAAATTTGGATGTCTATCAGTAATGAAGGGCTTTTCGTCGCAAAGAAAATTTGACGGATTGAATTAATTGATTACGTTTTAAAGTCGCGTTTATTTAGCGCGTTTTATTGTTTTGGTAAATAATTAATAATAAATTTCTGTCATTTAGAGCTAAACTAGATAATAAAAATAACAATAAAAAAATTTTCCTAATCTGTATACCGAGATTTCATATCGTTATTACAAAATATACACGCACAGACAACATAGAGTAATTGAAAACAAATAATAGACATAGAAGATAAAAAACACGTTTGTCACGATCATAGATAATGGTATAAAGCTCTAATCAAACTAAGTGCAAATGGAAAACAGTTCCGTTCCAAAACGTCGTATATGCATCACTAAAAATTGCTCACCTGTGGTCTAATGTTCTCGTCACAGCAAAATTCTTCGAACGCTTCTTCTTTGTTTATAAGAGCCTTTTTAGTCTAAACTTATTTACTGGTGTAAACTCAAAATTAGCTATAGCTAAAGTTATAAAGTTATAACTTTAAAACTCATAAATATTATATTTCCATTTCTCAACGACATAATTTTCGTGTCATTTTCTAGTCTCTACCAATTTCCAAGTTAAAAAGACTGAATAATGCCGGCGTCACCGTTCACTTTGTTTCTGTTCAATATCAACGTAAATGTCAGCAAGTAATTAATTGGAGGTGAAATTGTTAAAATATTCCAGTATAAATGATTAAAATAAGGAAGATAAATTTCATCAATAAGGAAATTGAAACATTTTCCTTTTATGTTCATAAAATGTTGTATTGTTACATCATAATTGTCTATTAACTATTGTTCGGTTTTTAGTTGAAATTCATACTAAAAAATTCGCTTAGTCATTCAATAGTTCTCGGAAAACTAGCTCTAAAATTTCATGAATGTATAAATTTTAAGTAACCATAAAGCAGAGAGATTATACAATATTATAATCATATCAAATTATATTTTGGCAAAATTATAGAATAAATATAAACATTACGAACTCTTTGTTATTGTATCTCGTAACAGAAAGGTTTTCACAACATTCTGAGTTTGTTTTGAAGGTCTTCATAATATTTTTCCTTATAATGTTTATCTAGTCTCAATTATAGTATTTTATTATTTAATTTGTACCTCTTATTTTGTTAATTTATTTCAAACATTTTATTGTCAATTATATTTACAAAGATTATTTTATTTTACATAATCATAAGTCATTATTTACATCATAAGTCATGACGTAATTAATAATATAATATAAAGGGCGACCTTGTTACCTACTCATGAATAGCCGTTAATATCAATATAAAGATAAATGTAATTTAAATAATACACAAATTGCTACAATACTTAATATAAAAGTTAACAATTTGTACATAATAATGACGATAACGACAATTTATTTATAATAATTGAAGAGATCATTAATAATATTAGTATATTGCAGTATAAGACGCGACTTAGTACAGTTAATCCGTAAGTAATATACGTAAGAAGTATGTCAAGTTTCACCATACAAGTTTCATTAGCTCGATTGAATTAATTCAAATCTTGGAGTAAATAAACAGCTTTATATTGCATTAGCTGTATACATCGGTTTTACCTACGATATTTCGCTTACAAACATAATCTATAATAGTCTATACTAATATTATAAAGAAGTAAAGTTTGTGTGTTAGTTAAATTGTAAGGGATTACCCCTCGGAATCTACTGAAATGATTTTAAAAATTCCTTCGCCAATAGAAAGCCACATTATTGCTGAGTGTCATAGGCTATATAAAAAACCGAAAAAAATAATTAACATTATGCCCAACGAAGTGGGCACGGGTCAGCTAGTACTGTTATAAAAAGGATCCTATGTTTTTATAAAGATTGTACTCTAAATGTTTTCAAAAATTTTGTGAAATCTATTAAAATTTTTTCGCATATATACCGAGTATGTGAGTAGTTAGATCGCATTAAAGTAGCTAGTTTTATTAGCTTGGATCTTCTTTTTGGCTTGTTTACGGCTTGTCTTATTGTGTCACGACAACAGAAATAAAAACACATATCTATTAGCACCACCTAATAACATGCATAATGTGTGAATGTAATTTTGTTTATAATAAGTTGATATTTTAATTTTTATTAAGAAGTCATAAAGTATAATAAACATAAATAAAAATATGAATAATCACTTTAAATCAGTAAAACACTTGTAATAAAACTCAGCGGAAAGTATGCAAATAAAGAAAAAGTTTGCCTTTCTACATCGTCCATCTCCCAGCAATTGGTACAATTTAAAGATATAACGTATCATCCTCATAATATTCCTGGACAAAGCCACTATCTCTAATAAAAATACGGGCTTCGAGGCAGATGTCTTTGTGTTTAAAATTGCTATTCTGAAGTCTATTGCTCTTTTTAACTGTGCTGAAGCTCGCTTAAAGCATAGAGTCCAATTCCGCATATTAATTTACGTTCTCACACGTGTGTACTAAAAAAGATCGTATATGAATAATAAATTCACGATGTATCCTGTTACTCGGCATTGAGTAACGACACACTCCAGCTTCCGCAGCCCTCTGTATCACAACTACTTCGCATACATACGAACCCTTTTTATAGGTCATTAACCTGGGAGCATTTTGCTGATATACGACAACTAGATGTGACTTTATTACTGTGCTATACACCAATAAAACTCTCTTTATACGTGCATTTTAATTTGAGGAATGCTTTCGAAGTTCGTGATATTAGGATATTTCGGGGCGTAGTTTGCTTAAGAATTTGGTAATACATGATGATTCATTGTAATTTAAGTGATCAATAACGAAGTAGACAAAAACTTCTGTAAAGTTTAACTAGAGCTTAAAGTTTAAACAAAGAACGAAGCTTTCATACCTTTCTCAAATCTTACAAATTAGAACAATTTGACCTAAAGAGTTGTTGATTATGAAATAGTATTAGCAATAGATGTAATTCGCAATACAATGAAAACAAATATGATCTAGGAGTATTAGATGCATGCAACAAACCACGACGACGAAATGAGGTAGTGCGGTGAACAACCACGTATAATGATCGCACGTACACCTCAACTTACCTCATTAGTACATACTATTATTTCGTTTTCATAATCCTTGTTATATTTTACGGAGACGTCATGACATTATTCATTGTCATTAATTCTTTGCTCTTAGAGACCTCATTAATTATTTATAGAAAGGTGAGTTGCTTCTCTATTTCGCTCAACAACTACGCTGAATTTAAAATTGTTTTGTTACTTAAATTATTTATAATACTAAGATGTTATATAAATCTTTAGAAATATATCGCTTCAATATACTATTATGAATGTAAAATTTCTATTTCTTTAAAATGAAGAATACTATACTTTCTCTCTGTATTTTAGATTTTGTTTACTAGTTTCAACATTCAGACCCGAAAAAAGCAATTAATTATAGCATTTACAAAATTGTCACGAGCATCCGAATTATGAAATGATATCCAATTATCCAGGGTTCATTTCACGCAAAAATTATGAATAAACGAATGAGCCCAATGTCATACCTTTAATGCCACGC
Source organism: Eurema hecabe (assembly GCA_026213755.1). Taxonomy (NCBI): domain Eukaryota; kingdom Metazoa; phylum Arthropoda; class Insecta; order Lepidoptera; family Pieridae; genus Terias; species Terias hecabe. The sequence goes on from JADANM010002527.1 coordinate 7,599,375, forward strand.
AATAAGCCATGCAACAATTTATTATAATTAATTCAGTTGTTTGATTAATTGCGTCCGGTTTCAGAGAGAAATATATCGCATCATTAGCCATTCATGAGACAAAAGCTTTTTTGGATTATGCTTTTTGCTGCTACGTTATGAATGAACTAACAGCTGCTACCAACTTCTCTCACTCGATTCTAATATTTTAACGTACATATGTTTTAGTATGAAGTGCAAAAATTAATGTGTATTTTTTGTTACTTTGCGCACATGGCTAATGCACATTTCAGACATATATGGCTTTCCCATAGTTGCTGATTTATGGTTTGTCAGTGTGCTGTACCGACCAACATACGTATTTTGATAGTGTTTCTAAAGTTCTTTCAAACGAAAACTTGTGAACCACCATCTTTATTGAACTTGGTTAAAAATAAAGAAAAATACAGACTGATTTGAAAGTCAGAAATAGATATGGGATAGGTATATTTAATATAATTCGTACAATATCTTAAATATTATGGAAAGCAGCAATATTGCGACATAGGTTTAAAGAACGAGTTGAAGCCAATAAAAGTTATTTCTTTTATTACTTTGTTGTCGAATAACAAGCTTGTCAAATACGTAAGGGTTTTCTATTGTAGGAAATAGTATCGCATCCGAAGCGATGTTATCTAATGCTTGAAACTTTAATATTTCCGAGTTTGATAGTGCTTGATATTTTATCAGCTTTTAAAGGCTCCAGTAAAGAATACTACTGTTATTCTGTATGAAAAGTGAAAAAAATTACATCGATATTATTTATGTTCGAAGACAGCTATAATAATATGACGTTTTATATTTACTTCTTGTAATAGAAAAACAACTTAAAGATTGTCTCGCACATGTGTGTTGAGAGGAGTGATGAATTATGTTAATTCATTCTCTTTTATTTGTATGATTGTAACTCATGTTAATAATTAGTATTTTGATGAAAATTTCGTCTAAATTTTGCATGGCTTTCTTAATTATTTACATACATCAGTCAATTAAATCCATTATGTATTTATTCTTTAATAAATATAAGTTTGTTTACTTTATAAAATGCTTGGAATCTAATAGATGGTATTAAAAAAGCCGTTTGATATTTGCCTTTGCAAATAGAATAGACGCACCGACGAATATTTATTTTAGCAATATTTGAAAGAGTGGTTGCATTGAAGCCTTTATTGTTTGTAAAAACTAAATAGAAAAAACCTTTTCACTCATATTGATATTTTTACAACAAAGATTACAATCCGATTTCGAATATTGCTTCAAGGGAAATCTTTAATCCTATTTCCATTAAGTTGCAAGTCAATTGAGCATGCAAGAACATTCAAACTATTAGTTTATTAGAAAGTTTTTAATGAATGAAAGCACTTAGCTGTCTCGAAGAACTTGTGTCTGTTTTAAAGAAGAAATTGGCTGCAAATAACAAGTGAAAAAGTTTAAAAAGATCGCAGAGCAACACACGTTAGGGTGAAATAACTTCTATTGGCGTTCCTAAAGTAAGCTTTAATGTTGAAACTATAACAAGGAAGCTAGGTCGCCAAATCTAGAGATAAAATTGTTTATTAAATGTATTGTTAAAATAATACTATCAAGCAAAATAATGAAACGCATAATGCTTATAAATTTTTATTCACTTACTTTTTCTAAAAACGTTATACTTCACATTTCGATTGGGAAATTTTATTAATTATGAATTAATGAATATCATCAAAACCTACTTGACGCAGAAAAAAATAAATCCCCACAATCCACGCAAAATAATGCGATGATTAATTTTTATAAACTTTGTGCTACAACAAAAAAAAAAATTATTTTGCATTGTTTTGAGAACTATATAAACATTAAACACATATAAGTACAATCACTACGATCCACATTCAGTAATATTAGTAACAATTATACTTGAATACGCTGCACACCTTCCGGTAACTGCTTAAAGTTTAAATAAAGAGGGTAACGCACAACCCAATAGTGAGTAACCTAATGTCACCCCTTGAATCCTTCATACTCGCGCCCGACGGCCCATCTACTAACAAGGTTTGCAATATTAATTATGCCAGTTTGCCGTTGGCTTCATGTTTCGGGTTAATAACACAATTCTACATGCAACGGATTATACAATCATCCGTCAATATTTAATTAGACATTTAATTTACTCTTGGATCATCCTCTTATAGCCTGTACATATGTTATAATAATAAAGTGGCTATTTTAAATTTGTATCGAACTTAATAAATATTCGAACATGGTTAACTTAATATAATATTGAAATGACTTTACTAATGACTAATAAAATTATTTTTACAAAATTACAATCAAGATGTGCAAGTTGACAAAAAATTATAAATGTACTATTGAGCCCAAAAAGTTAATGCCGAAAAAAAATTCTTATACGTTCGAAGTAAAACCATTATCCGAGCTGTATCTCAATACCCTTTCAAGTATCAAAATATTAATATTAAGTGAAACCTTAACATTAAAAATATTATAGCAGTAAGTATACATCGGAGCTCCGTTACGATCGCTATATGTGGAATTTTCATTTTTATAATGCACAATATTCCCGCGTCTAAGCAGATTAAAGGACATCGTAAAATATTCCTTTATGTTATTGTATTATATTCTTCTAGATAATACTATGAAAGGTTACGTAAGGCATAGATTTACGTTATAAGCGAGACTTTCAATAGCTTCAGTTTTAAAATAAAAATCTGAAATATAATAATGATAAAAAATATAATTTATTTCCAATTTTATATTAAGATAGACTTTTCTATTAATTTTAATTCCTTCATAATGAGGAAGCGAAAATGTGGTCTAGTTGATAGGCAAAAATTTTATTAAATAAACTTCAACTCGACATTCCATAAAGCGAACCGATTTAATTATCCACTTTAACTACCGACGCGCCGAACTATCAGTATACATTTAGTATTTGCGAATAATATAGATCTAAAACGAACGAAGAGAAAAATTCATATAGGTTTTCATACCCGTACATAATTAATTCACCGACAAATCACGTAGCTTACATTAATTATTAATTAACTTTGAGCACCGCTCATTTTAAGTGCACAGTGACGCCAAGTATTGGAGCATCAATACCAGCAAATTAATTAAGTCCCCGTAAAGTCAAACAATTGTTTTATATCAGCATGTCAACAGTGCCATAAAAATCACGTTGACTCCATCAATTATAAGAGTAGGGATGGGTCTGTATTATCTATTTTGTATGGTGACACATTAATCAATAGAGAATGATTAATGAAAGCCAGCGCTCCTGATCGTTTGATGGATTAGCCCCCATATGGTCGTGCATAATTTTCTGAGTGCTGCCACCTGGGCTTTGTCTCGCTAACAAAAACTAAGTCCTCATTAACATAATCCGATAAAACTTTTACAATCTGTATCAGTAACGTGTGACCACATTTCACCTGTATTGTATATTTATTTTCAATTTTATCAACCGAATTGCAAATAATTTTCTATCAATGTATTCAGTCGCCTCTAGTGGTTAGCAGGGTGGGGATTGGTACCCTCTAAATCCGTACAAATCCTACCTTCAGAAGCCTTTCCTTTGGAAAAACACAATCGTGTGAAAATAAAGAAAAACATCTGCCTCCATATCATTATATTGTTGATATTTTCACTATTCTTGTATAAGGATTAGTTTTATGTTTTTGTTTTTGGCCATATAAAAAGGTAGTTGGTATACATTGTATTAAAGTCAAAGAGATTTTGTCTTACCAAATAAACAACGTAGAGTAGGTATTTTATTTATAATATCTATAGTAATATTATAAAAAAGTATAGTTTGTGTGTTTGTTAAATTAATTTTAAAATTTCTTTCACCAATAGAAAGCCAAATTATTACTGAGTGACATTCATTATAATAATCAAATTACAAAAATATTTTTTAGAACTGACAACAATGAACAGTTGAAAAAAAAAGTTAACTCTCTGCCACGAGTGTACGTATAAAAATAAGTAGTATGACTGCATTCACGTTAAAAAAGTAACTATGCACTATACACAAACAGCTCAAGTACGCGAGTAACTCCGAGTCGAGAGAACGAGAAAGCTAGTTATGGATATTGCGAAAACTACGTCGCTCATTGTTTTGCAGCGCTTAATGCTACGAAAAGTGGAGACTCGGTTTGGCTTGGCTGCCTCCGTACTATACAATTTATCAAGGTGTGTCGACAATGAGGATATGCAACTCCTGACGGCTTCAATCATTAAACAAAAGAAAGCTCTCTGCGTTGAAACCCGTTTATTTGTGTCGTGGAGCTCATGTGTATTTCCTATGTAGGAACGAGATGAACGGTATTCCCTCGGTCCCGTATTCCTTTGCTTGCATGTTTTCGATATTATTATATATTAGTAATGTAGCATTTTTATTACTTATTATGTATACCCTGTATATTAGTGATTTTTCGTAAACTAGTTAAGATGATGTATATTAATAGCTTCAAGATCCAAAGACTGGTATCATTAACTAAATCTTCGCTTAGCTTCGCCTTAATTTGTCTTCTGAGTTTCGTAGATGTATGTTTAAGAGTAGTCATAAAACAAAACATCCATACTTGTTGACAAAGGCGTTAGAATTGCAAGCGCTACACGACAAAAGCTTTGAGCCTCGCAGAGTACTCGTACAATTACTATTATAAAAACACGAAACCTTTCTAGCGAGTACTAAAATGACCAAATTTCTTTTTGCGTACTCAAAATAAAATCGTTCCATTTAAACATTTCATTTCTCCCTTCTGTTTCAACGATTTCCACGTTCTTTTAAGAAATAAATTCGAACACGAACGTTTTTTACATCGCTGCAAACAATTTGCGTTTCGTATAGATTTATAATTTCCGACGTTCAATTTGATATTGATCAGATTAAATCCATCTGACCATTTTACCGAGACATTGACCAGAAATTGAATTGCTAAATAAAATATTTTAATCGAGCTCATCTATTTAGTGTATTTATTTTTTAACACTTTATTGAACATGAAGTACAAAAAATAAAATTAGTCCAGGTATGAAGACACAAAAAATATACAACACGCAACCTGAGTGGTGGAGAAATGGAAATGATGAAAACATTTGTAAGTATAATAAACATAAAACCATAAAAATAAATAAATATACATAGTAATAGTATTCCATAAACTATAAATTTATTTGAAAAATATGTTCATTTTTGTGTCTAATAATATACTACTATTAACACTCTTCTAGCGATTCTAGTATTACGTACATTTGAAAGCTATTATCATTTAATATGCTAACATCACACACGACTACCCAGTTAAAGTACTTGACTTCATGTTCAGGTGTTGGTGAAATGTTTGGAGTTGTATAGCCCATAATTTAATGGGCTTAGGCATGTGGGAGTGTTTAATTTCACTGACCTATTATTACGTTGGACAAGTAACTAATGAGGTGTGGAATCACGTGTCACCATCACCAGTTTAAAGACGTAATTAACCCTTAACAAGAGATTTGTACTACTTGGCGTAGTAGGTAATACACCTGTGGGTTCGATTCCCACACCGGAAAAATATATTTGTAATTTACATTTGTATTTTTCTGGGGTCTGGGTGTTGCTATGTATTGTATGTATGTATTTACAAAAGAAAAGTAATGTATATGTAATTTATTCCGTTATCTAGTTGCCATAACACAAGCTTCGGCTTAGCTTGGAACTAGATGGCGCTGTGTATAAATGTCCTGAAAATATTTATTTATTATTTATTTATTATAAATTGTACAGTAAGTAAGTACAAAAGTATATTAACTTAAATATTATATTCAATAGAATTATCACTGTTCGTTAGAATGTGACAATTAATAATATGAAACTGCCTTTAAAAGATTCCTTTTAACTATTAACGTTGTTCATGTTACATAACACGATCTAATTATTAATAATGTACAATTCACTTTAACTGAATATTTTCCCTAGTATATTAAAAACACGCTATTATTTTTCATCCGGGAAATATCCAATGATGTCCTTAAGGAATAAACGTGAGAGAACTACCGTGACCTGAGCTTAAAAATTCATGTGTTATAAAGATGATGGAACCTGCTCCAATAAGGGTCATTCAGGTGATCGATAATATATTTGTGTTATAAATGTTCCATAAGACACAAGTATTAGGATAAAACGCATTTCTTCTTTAAATTTTAGGACTAATTAATTGAGGTTTTTTTCAATAGCTCAGTTCCATTTCCATAGAAGTTCCATTCAAAACTGAATCACTTTTATAATTTTATTATCTAGAACAGTAACATGACGTCTTACGAATGGTGAAGTTCTACAGATGATAGTATATTGATTGAATATAAGTTTCTTCGGCAGTAACTTAAAGTTGATCGTACTTATTTAATAAAACGGCGACGGCTAGTTTTGTTGCATTCTCGTTTGAAAACTTTTGATTACTTTCGATATCGTCCAGCACTTTATTTTCATTTCACTTCATCCATCTCAGTTCTGTTTACTATTCCCCTCTGCAAATTAAAATAGGTTCTGTTCGAACGCTTGTGTTTAACGAACGCCGCATTCTGTTCAATTAAAAATTGTTCTAGCTATTAAGCACCAGCGTCTGTGGACTCTGACCCGGGATTGAAATGAATATTCTATGTCATACAATGATTTCGTCAAATCGAGTCCCTATAATTAAATCTTCATTTTGTCATTAAAAGGTGTATATTTTGCGTCGCAATTTTATCAGATTAAACGAAGATATACTTGAAATAATAAATATTTAAGCTGAGTATCTAATATACAATTTCAAACGACGCGACGCTACACATTAAATATTTATCTATCTTATATCTTGGCAGGACTTTTAAGCGCGAGGCAATACTGTTGCTATACAAAATAGGACAAAAGTAACAGACAGCTATGAATAAATTATATTATTAAATAGAATACTTTAACAGAACTTAAACAATAACATTTGCTTTGACTATTGTCTCTAGCGAAGAGTCAAGCTGGTTTATTTGAGATGTGCTTGCGACATTGAGCTATTTTTATACATGGTTGGCATGATTTGTTCGCAAGAAATATATCTAGCGTAAAGTAAACTGTCTATCTTCTGTTATTATATCTATTTTCTTTGCATATTTAGTGTACACCTTCAGTTTTCTCCGTTAACTTATCGCAACATCAAAATTTACTGCGATCCTTTCTCAAACTTAATCTTAACAAAATGCATTGTCCTGTTATGAACACTTTGAAAATGTGATCAGTTACCAAGTTAACAACGTAACAACAGGAAACTACATATTTTTTAATACTTATTTATTTTAAATGTTATTTAATGTGCGAAACGCAAAATTTACAACAATATTTTATGAATAGCTTCAATTTTGCAGTTGACACATATTAACGGGACTTGGATGGGATAGTACAGATTAGTATCAAATTTTCATTTATAACTCTCGTTCAGAGATGAGAACAGATAGGAAGGGTCAAAAGACCGAATTTTTTGTATTCATTTCGGCCGTATCCGTTAACAGATGAAGGTTTTTTAAATCAGTGCAAAGAGTCGATTTCAAAGCGAATAGCCAAATATTGTATTACTTTGATTAGCATATTTTATGAACTCGCTACTCAGTAGACTAGAAAATTCTCTCTTTTCATGCATATTTGAGGGTTTAATGTGATTGGAAATCCGATGTCACACAGTTTCAACATAAACGATTTACGTTGCATATTTTAGTAAGTATATTTTGTTTAATGAATATTTAAAGGCTATGAACATTTTGTTACTTTACACGTGCGTGAATTTCATATTTCCGATATAATTTAATTTTCGGTTTCATGAACTATAACGTTTTACACTATAAATATTAGTATGAATCTTGCGATACAGCTATGTTCAACTCACACAGAGGTAATAAAATGGAACATAGGTACATATGTTTATAAATGAATTTATTTTATCTTTTATCTGTAATATGTAACAAAATATTTCATTGTTTAAAATTTATCTTTAATTTAATAACGGTTTATAGATTGAAACAGTCAATAAAATGATTTCATCAATGAAAATCCAATTCATTATTGTTAGTAGAAATATACATATTAATTAATACTAAATCGA
>JADANM010002527.1:7607600-7622861 GCA_026213755.1 Eurema hecabe
CTTTCGAAAACTTGCCCGGTATACAATTTTGAAGTTTTAAAGCTGTCAAATTCTTGGACAGTTTTCTTTGAGGAGTTATTGCAAGGAAAGTGCATATAAATAGTTGAATAAAACCCAAATAGGTATAGGAATGGGTAACAAATTTTTAAACAAAGTATGTTTTTGACTTCTAAGTCAAAAATATACTTTGATTAAGTCTAGGAACTCTAGTTCCTATAGAATTAATTAATTATAAAAGATTGGCAACCCACTGCAGAGCTGTCACGCTCTGCGAGTTCATGGGTGGCGATGGCTCGCTTGCTCGTTTGCCCCCTATGTTATAAAAAATGAAGCAAACATATTATCTTCATTTTTTATAACTAAAAAAAAGATCATAATCTTTTTTAAAAATATAATTCGATTTTTATTTCACTTTCCAATGCCATGTCAGACAAGACCGTGTCGATATCCACTCGAATCGACATCAAATAGACTGAAGAGGTTTTGAATTTCATCACCTCAGCGAACTGTTATTGGATTCTTAGGAAGACTACAAGAAATATGAAGCTTTAAAAGCATTGTTTACTGTCTTTTGTAAGAATCTCTGTTTTATGCAAGCAACGTTTGCTTCGTTATTTATTTTACAAAGGCAGGTGAGGTGTGATTGTCGTTTGCGAACTTCCTATTTCACCTTGCTTCTATCTGAAGCATTCCCTTTATTAAAAAATCGTGACTAGAAATTGTGTCTCACTCTTCAAACGGGGAATTTTATAAAATAATTTGTCAACTTCCGTTTTAGTGCTTACTCTATAAAGTTTCTAAGGACATATCAAAACAGATATATTTGGAATATTTTTGTTAAGTTATAAATTAATTAAATCATCGTTAAAATAATCACGATCCGTGGCTTACATTCAAATGTATCTCCTATGTGTATAAAGTTATGGAAATATAACTAAATTCTCTGTATTAACTCCATTAATTTATCTAAGGTATAGTTTTAGAAATATTAATAACGTAGTTAACACAAATCATCAAGCGTAATAAACATTAGTCCCATTAGGACAATAATGGCAACATTATGTCGTTATCCCAGTTTTTCTTCGCGAGGCTGGTAGGTAGTTGTTTTTCCGCAACGTGGCGCCGGACTAAGTGCAATTTATATTAATGTCGTCATATTTTCGCGTTGGTTAGCCACATTTTCATATTAAACGATGTCCGGGCATCCACCATAATGCGAGAGCCTCACCTTCGTCATTTGTTTGCGAGCTGATTAAATTTACATGGCTAACGTGGCTTTCAGTTAAATTAATTTAGTAATTTAAAGACCACCTATTTACGAGTATATTAAATTTATAACAACGTTTTTGCATGCATTTACTGGAATGTATGGTTGCTCAGCGCGAATAAGGCTTCTCTTTATTACACTAATACGCTCCTGCTTTTAACGATATTATTTTATTTTAGAGTTAAATAACACTAAAATTACATCAAATAGCAAAGTAAATACCGGATTTATTTGAATAGCTGGTATCCCACAACAAGTAAGTAAATTTCAAAGAATTGCGAACGTTTATTAATTCCGCGTAGAGACGTATAGTAAAGGCATTCATGTTGGTACAATGGATCGAAAACCTTCGGAAGCCGTTCAAAAGGAAGAATAGAAATTCTGAATGCATAAGCACTTTTCAAATTTCCGTCAAATGCCGCGTGACTCGATCAAAGTGTCGATGCGATAGGTACGTTGTGCTAGTAATATTTAGATTTATTTCTATAGAATAAAGATAAAGATATACAAGGGCATGTATGGACTTAAACTGTCAAGTCTGGTATGCATTTATCTATTAGAACAGACAATTTAATCGGAGTTCCCATAGCTCTGTTTTACACCAGAACTAAATATATAACCTAATTTTCCATATTATCATAACGTCGCAGTGTAATGATACAGCAATATTATGATAGCATCTGTATCGAATAGACCGTTACATTTAAAATATTAAATTTTATCGAATATTTTTTACCTTTAAACTGACGATCCCATATTCCGATTCCCGTTTTTATAGCTGATTGAAATTATTTGAACACGCCATGCAATATGAATTTAACGAGGCCCGTTATACATATTACTAAAGAGAAAGAAGATTGCATTTGAAAAATGAGATATAATTAAAGAAGAACCAATATAAAAAAGGTATTAACATTCAGGAATACTTAAAACGACCAGACTTTCACTTCCGAAACCTTAAATCGCTTACCTTCTTTTCCTTATTTTGTCAAAAAGATTATTTGTGGGTTAAGTGGCGTTCAAATGAAATTGCTTTCCTCGCAAGCTTATTTGTTAAACTGAATTGAATATAATGAATTGATAAGCGACGGTGAATAACTGACAACCGACTTAAATAATATTTATCGTAATTGGGTCGTCCATCGGCTAAATAGCCGATATAGGTAATTAGTTGTTAGAACACGAAACAATTATAGAGTTGCAAATTGATTTAAAATAATACCACAGGACGCTTTTAAGCGACATCAAGCGCTAACCAGAGCTTATGTTATGGCAACTAGATAAAGAATAAATTACATATGCCTTCACACTTTTCTTTTGGAAATACATACATATATTATAAGCAACAGCCAGACTCCAGAAAGATATAAATGTTAATACCAAATTTATTTTTCTAGTGTGGGGATCGAACCCCTTAGCGCAGAAGGCAGTAGCAAAATATTTTAATAGATGTGTTTTTTATTTACAATTTTTATTTTATACTGTTCTGAATTTGAAGTAGGTATTTTCCCAATTTAAGATTCAGTTTATGGCAAGTTATAAGCCACTGATTAATATATTAACATGTCCGCGTACCGGAGGAAAAGTTAGTTTTCTCTTCAAATGCTCAAGAGACTTGCCGGTAGCGCTAATTGTGTATGCAATGTTCAAACTAGCCCTAGTTAGCCTTGTTTATTAGTTATGATAAAAAATTTTAAGTGTTAATAAAATCATGATTCTTTTAGTGAGTAATTTCTTAACGTATTATTTTTCTTGATGTTGTTCGCTAATTGTTAAATTTACTATAAGGTACTGAAATGATACAATAAATGATATCATATAAGAAGAGTAATGTTGGTAAATATATAAGTTTAAACTTCTTAGATCTTAGATGTAGGGACTTGAGTTTTAGAAATTCTATTTATCAACTAAAAATCTAAACTCAAATTAATAGATATAATAGTGAATAGTTTATTATTAATTAGGAAGAAGCAGTTATTTTATTTAAGAACATCTTTTGCGACACGTTCTAATAAAAAGCGTGTTAAGACAAATTTATTGTCCAACTTTCTTTAAAAACTATCTAAGATAGATTTAGAAACCAAACAGAAAATACAGGGGCCAATTTTATATTTGATACCCTTACTTGTGGTATTTTTCGTAGATTGGTATAAGTTAGTGATTAATTGAGGCGCTATTTTGAACAAAAAAAATCCTCTCAAACTGAAATTTAAAAAGAATAGTATATTTTAATACAATTTCAGAAACTCAGAGAATAAAGCCACAAAGCCAATAACTGCTGCTCGAATGATTTTCCATTTCACAATACGTGAGCTTGTTTTTATTAAAATTGATATAAAATTATAAGACAAACAATATTTTTTGTTAATATTAATGAAAATGCGCAATATTTCAGAATATAAATTATTATCAACATACTATGATAAAGGAAATTAATATATATTTGTACCCATAGAATTATAAAACCTAGAACCGTGATATGAGCACGAAAAATTAAACTATTTTAACCTAGACTATTTTGTCTAGCTATATTGAACGTCGCAGCAGTGCATTGAATTTAAAATCGTATATTTTTCGTAGATTGTATAGAATGTATAATATAGGTATAGTTATTAAGGTAATTATTATAAAAAATATATATTTATTTTATTTATTCCCAGTAAGCATGGAATTAGAATTACACATTATTAGAATCACATGGCGCTAACAAATAGCATTGCCATTTTCTTGAAACGGAAATTGTTATGTTGTAAAAACATAGCGTACATTTCAATCATAAAATGATATATTATAGAAACTTTATTACGTATGTCAATTCTTGCTACTGCTATCTCATTTGGTTCATCTTACAATACTTTATTCAACAAATAAGATAAAAAATTACTGGTGATGGAAGGTATAGCAGCATTTTAAAATTATGTATATATAGAGATTTCTTATCGAGATAAAGAAACCTTTTTTTAAATATACTTTTATAAAAAAGTATATTTAAAAAAAGTAGAGACATAAGTCTCTATTGAAATATGTATCAAACATAGTTGCAATAATATAATTAGTCTTCATTTTCACCTGACTAGTACTCTCAATTACTCACTGAAGCCAGAAAGGATGGTAATGATTTTGAAAGTCCGTGTACGTATGTATTATATGTATATGAAAATTTGTATTTCCAATAAGGTTTTAAATGATTTACAATAATGACGCGCCCTATAAAGTTTTAGTTGAGTTATTAAGTAATGACGTCATAATGTGATGTTACCTTTTGAGAATAATCGTTGAGAAACCTTTTTCTTATAATAAAATGTATAAGTTTGATGTGAGCCGGGGTAAAGACAATATAATTTAGTTAGATGGTGGGTTAGTTAGGACATGAGGGCTTGTCGTGATCCTGCCTGTCCGTGACATCTCCAGCGTCCCATTTAAATGTAAAAGGGTCCTCAGTTTTAGGGGCTTTAATTTGAAAACAGATTACTGCTTCATCTAAAGAAAGCATACTAAGGATTACCTACAAATTAAAATTTGAAAACGATTTACGACGCTATAAAATCGTTATGATAAAATCAGTTAATGATTCTGGTGTTTTTATGATTTAAGTATAAAGTTTATGGTTGTTCTATAGCAGTAGACAATGGTTACTCAATAAAATATAAATTTCAATTAATATCTTTTAATATTTGTTTGACTTCGTTCGTGGAAATAAAATCATTTCGAAATTAAGAGACAACAATGTTGCTATCAAATGAAGATAAAAATTATTTAAGTGAAAAACATTTTCATTCCTTTCTGAAATATTAAGTTACATGTTTTAGTCTACATGCAGCTTCATTTAAATAAAGCTCCTTCGAATTATGAAGAAAATACAATTTTATTTATGAGTAAGGAGAAAATTACTGAGTCCGTCGAGAAACATTTGCCCTTTAATTTACTCTCACAAATCTTTGTATCTAATTTTACTATTAATTAGAGTTACTTTTGCTGGAGTGTTTAAGGAATTTGTTGCTCGTTGGCTGTCGGATTATTAACAGTTAGTGACCTCTTGTAAAATGATTTAATAAAAGTTTTAACTTTCTACCGGAACAAAAGTAAAAATATTATAGAAATGCAGTGGTTTAATTTGTGAACACTGTTTTTTATTGTCTAGAGTTTTTAAGTCAACCGCATTTTATGTGAATTATAAAATTCTTAATCTTAAAAGTGGTATATTTTTACTAATATTCTAGAATTAATAAATAACTAGGAATATATTCCTTGAGGCAAAGTTACGTTTAATTATAAGCCTTTTACGCCCGTTCATTATTACCAATATTGTTATCCAAAATGATTACAGATTCTAAACACGTTCCACCATTACGTTATATAGCATAATAAATTAAAAACATTATTTAAACTGGAACGGTTCGATAACGAAATGGGCAATTTGTTTCTATAGCTCATTTATTTTAATTCTTTAAAATAATTGATAGATGTTTTAATAATAACCAAAATTGTCTGGCTTAAGTAATAAATCAATTTAAATATCAAATAATATTGTGTAGTTCGCAATAACACTTAGCAGAATAACAAATCAGAGCTATATGCTATAAGTACGTTAATATTTAAGTCCATTTGTAGTTGCTATGAGCAAGTAAATTAGGGATTGTTCTGTGGCCGTGTAATGGCTTACATATAATGTTAGTATGCTCTCAGTACCGCTGCACAAATGTACTTGTTATCCGCCAAATTGGGCATTGCCAATTGACGATGTAACCACATAATGATGTAAACTCATAAATGACACCTTGATTTAAATAAATGTGCTTTATTGTAATAATAATAACTATAATATAATATGCATAGAATATATTTTGATACTATGATTATTCAATAAATCATAAGAAGGCTTTATCACCAGGAAGCAATATCTTCCAATATCGTCTTGTCTTGTCTGGTCTTATTTTTTTATTTTAACCTAAAATTTATCGTAGAATTAAAAACGATTGGAAAAGTCTTAGTAATCTTAAATAATAATAATGAATAATCAAAACGGCTTTCTGGTTTTAAATTGTTGTGTATCACCATTTGCAGATCCTACTTCATCATTTAATTTATTAATATAATATAATCAATTTATATTGAACAAATAAAGACAGAAAGATAATAAACGTGGGTTTATAAATCTCATACAGTTCATCCTGTTTTATTTTCAAATTAGCTCACACTAAAACAATGTCGCTAAAAGTTTACACAATTTATTACATAATTTATCGGTTGGGAGTCAAGGGTATAAATAGTTGAGAGCCTTTATAAAACAATTCGAATAACCTGATAAAGGGTATTGGATTAAGCCGAGTTTCTTTATGTGACCAGTAGTCGCTAAATGGTTATACGGTCAGCGTACAAAGGCTTTCTGAAAGCTCGAAAATCAGATAAACGGCAGAAAAAGTTAGTTAAGTTAATAATAACTACGCACTAACCTCTCACTCAAATGATTTGAAGGGTTGAAAGGCGTGATATGTAGGTCAAAATAACTCGAATCTAATAATATTATTATAATAAACAGAAGCTTGATTAAACGTTAAGATTCCTCAATCACCAAATACATAAATTTTAATCATGATCTTGTAGGGTTTAGAACAAATATTCGGAGGTATAGTCAAATATATATCTCAAGAGATAATATCGATCGGACCGTCTATCGCAGTAAATAGTTCCAAGGATTTAATTAGGTTTCTCACCCCGTTAGACGCTAGCAGTCACATCTCAGAGTCCTGCTGAGATAATCGGTACAAAGGGCGACAAATTAATTATTTACCGAGGTGTGCAAAATTGAAACAGTCCTTTGAATGCAGGAGCTATGAGTTTTTTATTTAGCACACAGGGGAAATCTTCAGAGATGCTAAATGGGTTGGTGGATGATAAGTGTTCGTCGTTGCCTATCACTCGCGTCATAAAGCGAAATAAAAGGAATTTAAGTTCCCTCCCTTATCTTTTTAGCTGTTAAAAAGAAAATAAGAAAATGTAAACGACTCTAATTAACTCCTATTCATAACTTTTCTGTGCTATTATAAATTATAACCACGAGATTGTTCATTGTCCTTACTTTGGAATATGACTTATGTCTAAAGGTGGGGTTTAACCCACCCTTAAATGTAAGTCGTATTTCGTGTACAATCTTTCAACTAGTTTGTTTGTAAGCATAATACAAATATACAATATAGTTTGGTAACTAACATTTATACAGTTATTGCGTCGTATAAAGCGTGAAATTCAAGTTTATAAATTGTTTAATAGATTTGCTGCAATAAAGCTAAACAGTGTGCTCAAAGTTTGTTAGTAAATACAACTCGATTCATAACTTTCTAAGCTGTAACTTACGAATGTGGTGTGTTCTTGACGTCGTCACTCCACGTAACTTTATTAGTTGCCATTTGTCAATGCTATTGTGTAAGTTTGAAGCGGATTGTGGCCGGTTAAGAAGTCGAGACCGGGCCATGTTTACCGACTAAATAATGATTAACATTTTATTTGTTGATAATGGGTTCTTCTTATGTTCTGAAACATAGGTAAGCATTAGGAGTTTAAAATAAATAAGAGAAGAAGAATTTTTGCAAAATGTAGCAGCTACATTTTGCTACTTAATAATCCATGAAAATATATATTAAATAATAATGTAATGAAGTGCTTGTTGTATAAATATTAATGAAGTAAAGTAAATGACCTTGCCATGTCTGGATGTAAAGCGAAATAAAGGCCAGTTAAAATAACTTACCTAACGTTTCTACACTTTCAGAGCTAATAGAACTTCTATTTAAACCTTAAACAAACATGAAGGTTAATTAAACATTATGTAGTTCAATAAACCGCTGCGTATATTTCTAATGAAATCGTTAAAGCTGAAAATTGTTAGATGTATTGTTTTTCTGAGAAGCGCGGCGGGTAACAATACGGTTTTTTGTAAGCAAACTTCGATGGGAGTTGGTAATGAATGTGCCGTAACAAAGCCCAATGCAGGCCTCATTAGCCATTCACTCGCTGTACCTGCCTTAAAAATCATTTACAAAAGTCTTGCTGAATGTTAGCGCTATAGTTAGTCACCGACACTGGTTCATACTTCATACAAATTGCAAATCATTTGTTAATTAAGCGATTCAACTTTGTGCAAGAAAATAAAAATATACAGCATTATACGTTCATAAATAAAAGTTTTTTGTTTATAAATGTTAAATAGTAATATAATCCCATTTTGATGTTTAGAAATTGCATGTACATTTTTTTAGTTTTTTACGTACAAAAATGACATTGTGAAGCTTTATTCTGGCTCGTGTCGAATAATCTTTTATTTAGATTTAGTTTAAAAATGATATTCGCTTCTTTAAGCGATACAATAATGTAATAATAATATATATCTGCTTGACAACTTTGTATACCTACTACATTACGTCATATGCATGTATTTGTATAATAGGTATATAAGTATGACAAGCCGTCAACAATATCTATACAATTCCGTACAGTTGCTATCAAATACGTAAGTTTACTACAATCAAAATTCAGCACTTAGTGTATTATAGGGGAACATCGCAACCGCTATCTGACTTAACCACGCCATACGCTCGTGTGATGTTTCACTGATTTATGTGTTGATACTTGTAAACAGTAAACGCAATGTCACGAGTAGAATCATTATATTCTTGTTTCACAAAGAATACCGGTGTTTATGTATTTCTGTGAACTGACAGTCTGACAAACGTCAAAGTAACGTCACTTTTAATTCCAATTCGATATTTAAAATTTGACATATTGAGATATTTGTGCTGCCGGCTGCGCATAAATTTGACTTACAAAATATTGTATATTTTATAGCTTTTTTCATTATACTTAGCCTACAATTAAATTCTCTAACTCTACAAGAGTTCTAATTAAACCGCGCGAATACTGTTAATTTTAATTTCTTCATAATTTTACTATGAAGTGAAATTGATTAGCCAAAATTATGATTCAAACGAGAATTATTCTCCCGAAGTAACCTAAATAAGATTAAAATGTCTCCTAAGTTTAAGTCACGGTGTTTAATTGTCTTTTTGTTTCTTTCTCATTAGTCATTAGACGAGGAAGTTAATATTTTTATGCAGGACGTAAAATCTGCTTAAAAAATTATGAGCGCGTTGCTTGTACGTGAATTCAGTATAAGAGCGTTAATTCTGGAAATATAAATTCTTGTTTTTCACTTAAGGTTTAACTTTCATTTGCGGAAAAGTGTGTGATGGTTCCCGCTGCGGTTAGACGGAAAGAGGGTTTTTGGTCGGTAAAAATCTAACATTATCCGTGGTCTTTTTCCCCGAGGACCATGGATTAAATGAGGATTATGCGATAGGGTTGAACATTCATAATTTTAAAAAGTCCGTTCTAAATTATTGGCATCAATACCACTTCAAAGCATAATTCGTTGCTGCAAGGGTACATTTGATCAACTTTGATTGACAACAATCTCAGTTATATAATAGTAATAATTTGCAGTTATTTTTGGGACAAGAACAACAACTAACGTTATCAAATTACAGAGGATTGGCGTTAGCCAGGAGCCGAACAACACGTAAAAATAAACTACGTCAGACATAACTTGATTCCTATAATTGCCCAATTAGTGTAGTTTATCTTATTTAGTTTCTATTCTTACGTCAATTCTGGACAGGTTTTGGTTTATTTTCAAATAGATTAGTAGTATATAATGTTTCTTCGCGGATTGGTGTTTGTATAAAGAGAGTGAAAAATAAGTATTATAACAATTGCTTTTAATATATGAGTAGGGTACGCTTTGCGTTAACTGATGCAAATCATAGGATTTGCAAGATATTCGTATTAATCTAAGATATTAGAGTCTGAAAATCCTTGCAAAATATATACAAATACTTGAAAATAATATTGGTCTATCCTATATACACGTCATCATACAAATATAAGATAGTGTACCGACAGAAGTCGGTCCTATGCAAATGTAACGATAACACGTTTTAAGGGCCACTAAACTTCTACCTACTCTCTTTTACGACATGATAAGTATATTACCTGTTTTATAACCTTTTCTAGCTTGTTTTGACCCAAATGTTGACTTAACGTATTTTGTTTTGTTACAGACTTGAAATCAGATGACAACATCCACTTAAAGGTAGGTAACTGTTATTATAAGAAACTTATTATTTTTAAGAGAATTATTTTTTCAAAAAAATTGTTTATTAGTTCATGTTCATAATTAATATAATATTCAGTATTTTAAGACAAGCCTATGTAATAATTTCGTTACGTTCTACGGCGCTACGTCGTAGCATTGACGAGCAACCTTGTTATAACGCAATATTGAAACTATCAAGAGAAATCATTAAAATACTGTTTGCTTAGTTCACACAGGTCATAGTAATATTTGTAAGTTTAAATACGTTATTAAATTTAAGATTAAACAATTTTGCTATAGAATTTTTTAAGAAAAAAAATATTAGATACGAATTTTTGATATAATTTTCAAATGTACCTCAGTCGGAAACTTTATTAACTTGAATCTGAGTTATGATTGAATGTTAGCCGTAATGTAAAATCCACAGAACACTGTTCAATTTCTCGAAATTTCCTTGAACGGTATGTAATGAAAAGATAAGACAAATGTCTTAATGAAATCTAATGTCTACAGCTTTGTAAAGACAAACTCTCCAATATTACGAATTACGGTTGAGTGAAGTCTTTTAATTAAAGAGGGTGAGATGTGATGCCTATGTGGGTGAAACACCCTATCACTGCTTGACTACTGATTGTTTGAACTGAGCTCGTTAGCACCACTAGCCCAACGGTACTCCAAACCTTCGGGGGCTCCCTTAAGCTCGTATTTCCGTTAATAACAATAATTATTTACCATCGCTTGAACGATGTTAATTTGAAACACAAATAAACGTTGTTGGTTTCTTCTTAAGTCAACTCTGATAATAAAGATTCAATAAATAAAATATATGTTGTTATTAAGTTGAAAAACCCTTAACTTACCCATGTAGAGTACGAGTAAAAGTGGAGTCTACGTAAAATGGATACTTATTTTATTAACCCTTGGCAATAAGAATTCTTAAAAGCCATGCTTGAACGCACCCTTTACTCTACAAAGTCGCGTAAAATGCTGATTATAGAATTTCCCTTTTGAGAACAATGTAATAAAAAATCGCGGTTTCAGAGCAATTTCTAGGGCATATTTTTGTTACGTTCATGCGATTTTCGTCTTATAAATTAAATATAACTTACATTGCAGACGCGTTCTTTAACTTTTATACCCAAATCTATTTCAATAAACAATTCTTTTTCTGTGAGTTAATGCTGTAAGTGGTTTATTTAACTTCTAGCATGAAAAAATATGGTTAAAGTATAATAATACATATTTGATATATCTGCTCTTATTTAATAAAAATATAAAATTCCAACATATCGATAATTTATTGCACAAATTACGTAAACCATAGTCCCTTAATAACATGACAATTTTGACATAGATTAAATATGTAACAATTCACGACAAAATAGAAATAAATCCTTCCTGTTTAAACTGACATTATGTATATGAGTCACGTGCGGCCGTATGAACCAGGCCGAAGGTCAAGAGACGAACTATGGCAAGTCAAATTACTTGCAAATACTGAACTGAGCGCACACCATGCATACAGGATTAAAGGTTTCTATTAAACGTCCCGCCATCGATGTTTTCTCGGAAAATGTGACACTTTTGTGCGTGTGTGAAAAAATAATGAGATTAGACTTCGCTTTTTGGTCGAATGTGATAAGTTAAGCGCTATACAAAATGTAACTTTTTGTGAAGAAACGGGGAGGTGTGTTTTATGAAACATTTTATGACTTATAAATGAGGCATGAGCGACTGCTTACGTGAAGTTGGAATGGCTGATCGTTTAAATCATTAGTGTCATTTAAGGCAAAACAAACTTACGTGTAATAGAGACTTCTATGTCTTACACCCAAACATTATACTGCCACAATTACAAGTTGTATGCGAATCACTACAATAGGTAATCTTAATTATATAGGCTGTTGTAGTGAAATGGTGTACTAAGAGTACCCCAAATCCATTTGCAATGTAACGAAACACAACCACAAATGAAATGGTTAGGGATAATTGTTTGTTTTCAGTATGAAATTAGAGTGGAATTGTGGCGCTCAGTGAATGCGGTCTGCGGACAAACCGTGTATAAGGTCTAAATATATGTATGGGAAGCGCAACGCAACCCACCTCAGCTTAAACTTTTTGTCCACAGAACACCTCTTTTGCCAAATAACTAAAACTACCGACTGTGTTAGAACTTGTATCTATCAAGATATATACTTATTACGCTTTCTATTTTGCTTCAAAATATGAGTAATAGAATTTAACTTAATTTATCTACAATAATATAACATGTATAGCTATAATAAATGTAAACTTCGAGAATTGAGTTAATTAGTTAATTATACAAAATTTCTAAGAAACAAATTAGTATTCATTGAGATCTAGATTATAAGACCTACTATACCTATCAAACATCAAACATTAAACGTTACATATTTACCTAAAGCTCAAACATGTTTCCAGAATTACCATAAAACAATTAAGCAATGAGACATGTGTCATATTAGACGTTGACGTGTTCTTAGAGACAACGTAATAAAATTACGAGTTTGCTATATTCTAATCTGACAGCCAAGACATTTGTTACTTTATACAATCTAAAATAAGGTTTAATTTTATAAAATCCTGGTTGCCAATACAGAAACGATAATACAATGTTAAAAGAGTAAAAATATTTATATATGTACATCTAATATATATACATCCTTATAAAAGTCCGTGTTTAAAACCTTAGTTATATAGATAAAGGGAAAACGGGTTAGTAAGCCGGAAAATTGTCATAGCCGCCTTTAAAATAAACTCGTTAAATTATTTAGTTATACAATGGTAAGTTTATAAAAAAAGAACATGATATTATAGCAAAACTAGGGATGGTCTACCCTCATTACAATATGCTCCTAAAATGTTTATGGTTAGCTTTATTTTTTACAAGCATTACTACAAAAACAATTTCAATTCGATTGTGATTTTAGTACGGTCATGCTTTACGCATTTCCTACAGCTTTATTTTTTCGAACTGATGTTTTATGCAAAATACCTGAATATGGAGTTCAGGCTCAAATTGTTTTTTAAGTTGTTTGCTATTATCGGGATGTTGCCACGTTGTTGAAAGTTGAAAACATGCCTGTTATGTCTGTTTGACTAACTTCGAGTTCATTATTTACGTTTCAATTGTTCGCTTCGTTAATGGGAATGTATATTTTGTGCTTTCCAGTCAATATTGCTAAATCCACAAATATGCATCATAAGGTACAATTTGATTCGATGTTGGATGCATTCGCGTTGAAAATAACCAATGTTCACCTAAGTACGGCGGTATTGTTAGTTGGCAAATAAAATACGCCGGCAAAATCGTTGTACAAGAAAGTATACCAGACAAAATAAATGTACAAGCTCCTCGCGCTAATCGGCTCAGCTTAGCACCGCTAATAGCCATCTCAGAACTAATAAAAATAATTAAATCGAGTTAGTTTGAACCTTAGAAAATAATATTTCGATAATGAACCTTTTATTTCAGAAATATATGGAGTATAAAATACGTACAAAACATTGTAACCTCGACTCATTTATATTCAATCGCTTACAATTTGCTAAGTAGGTACTTAACAACATTATATCCACCGTTCATACACAACCTAGATTTTATTCAATGAACCATTTGAGATTCCATTTATCACAGAATTATTATGAACATTGTACTGCTAGCTACAAAACATCGCAGTCATTGTGTATTCATTTTTCTTTGTAAATATGCCAGCTTCATATGCCTAGTGGTGTAGACGCTACCGTCTGGAGAAAAATGAGACTACAGTTTTTCACTGATCATTAGAACACGTTTTTTGTACGAAGAATAATTAAGAAATACTTTAAAAACGATAAAACATAAAGCCCGTAGGTCTATTGATTAAACATAAAATATGAAACTCATCAAGTTTATTACTAAGCTTATTACAAAATTTTGATAGGTATTATTTCTTTAACCTAGAACAGATTTTATAGGATTAAGTAAGCTGTATTAAAATAAACGTTGCAAATTTATAACTTTTTTGCTACAGACCTAAAACATTATTTTTATATTCTCAAAATTACAGCGTCATTAAAAGCATAAAATTTGTCATCATACTCTTTAATAACATTAATCTTAATAAGAAATAATGTATCACAACAAAGGAAAACAAATTAGCGGTCAGACGGCACAACGTCTGCCATTCTCACTTACATCGAGATAATGGCTCAAGTCTGAAAGTTACCTCAAGTAATTAAGATTGATTTCGTCCGCTATTGACATTGACTTGGCTTTCAGGTACTCTCAATTAAATTACATTCCATACATAAGCATTCGCTTGAGATCAATTTATGTTCAAATTAAGATACGAAATATTTACCCTCATCAAGCCCCTTACGTCTTGTGGTAAAATAAAAGGTTTGGGTGTAGTTAATAAAAACGTACGCTACAACGAGTTTCTAGATAAAATTTATTTACATCAACCATTTCTTAGCCTGACAGAAAGGATTAGACGTGAGGGTTTGTAAGTACAAAGGCAAAAGTAAGGGCTCGTTGTTTGGCTCATAATAGAAATAATTTATACGAATCATGCTGCCACTTTGACTTGATATTCATTATTACTATAGCACAAAGAATTAATAAATAGAAAATGGGTTTCAGGAAAAAATATGTACGCATATTAGTATTTGATGAATTTCTGATTCTTAAATGATAATTATAGATTCTATAATTCTATAATATAGAAGTACACAAAAAATATACCTAATCTAACTATCCTCATTAACATTTTGAATACTTACAATAAGTAGATATTATACTATAAGACAATATAATGAAATGGGTATTTTCTAAAAATATTTT
>JADANM010002527.1:7648226-7662236 GCA_026213755.1 Eurema hecabe
CACACCTTTCACAGACTCACAGGTGACTCAGAATTACGTCATAATTAAGTAATAGAGATGCTATTACTTAATTTACTAGGGATGTTAATGATTCTCCTATCACACTCTCTTTCCCGTTCTTCTCTAATGATACTGCTTTCCGAATCTATAGTAAATTAATATTTCTTTGTACCATTTTGAAACACAGTTGAATAAAGATGTATTTGATTATGACCATAATTAATGTATTTAGTGTTAACGCCAAAACTCCCTCTAACTGTATGTTATATTTCCTTAAAAACATAAAAAAAAATACATCTTAAAAATGTTTTTCATCAACACCGCAGCTTCGAATATTTAAGTTTTATAAGACTTGGTATTGTGTAAGTAAGTTTTGGTATAATTGTAACAGCCCTAGCCGCGCTGGCCGGCTCGCAGCTGCGCACGTCCAACCAGGGCCGCAACCAGCCCGCCTCCAACCAGCAGTCGCACGAGATGACCGTGCCCAACGAACTCATCGGATGCATTATCGGCAAGGTTGGTACCCACTATTCTATTTTAAGTTTTCCTAAGTTTCTATGTATCGCTCCTAAGTTAAAAAAGTATGAGGAACTCATGTAACATACATGATTCACAGATTGTATGACTTTCTACTAGTAAATGTACTTTAATATCGGTGTAGTATTTTAAATTACACTGTATTAACTGGTGCTGTGTATATTAGTACAAAAATGTTAAAAAGTTATTTAATGATTCCAGGGCGGTACCAAAATTGCTGAAATTCGTCAAATTTCTGGCGCCATGATCAGGATATCGAATTGCGAGGAACGCGAAGGCGGAACCACCGACCGCACCATCACCATCACCGGCAACCCAGACTCCGTCGCTTTGGCGCAATACCTCATCAACATGAGGTACGTTATCTATTGCAATACATCGGTAGTAATAATCGAGTATCCTTCAATTTTACTTTCCTTCCGAAAGCCCAAATTTTTCACCTGATCATATCCGTCTTGCTATGCCTTTCCGCCGAGATCGATTCGTTTAATCGTCCCATGTTATTCCTTTAATTTGTCTATACCTTTGAATGGGGCGTTTCGAAGCGGTCGAATTTAAAACAACGTCGCGTTCACGTTCCGAGGTGGTTATAATCCGGTGGTTTCGGACGTCCAATATTAAACGGCCGATACGGGTATATAACTGGCTCGGGGCGGGAAGCGCGCGGGCGCGTCGCATTCGAAGCGTCCCTCGAAGCCTGACCGCGTTGTCCTGGGCGCGCCCGCAGTGTGGAGCTGCAGAAGGCGAATCTCGAGGGGGGGTCGAGTTCGGGCGGGAACAGCAGCCCGCTGGCGTCGGCCATCCCGCTCGCGCAGTTGCTCAGTAAGAGCGGCGCGCTCGGGGCGCTCAGCTCGCTGTCGGCGCTGGGCGGCCTGTCCGACCTGCTGGCCGGCGGGCCCTCGCCCGTGCAGACCACGGGCGTGCACCGCTCGCACAAGGCCTTCCGCCGCCAGGACGACGAGCCCGCCAAGACCTCCAAGGAGCGCAACAAATACAGCCCCTACTAACTCACCCCCGTGCCAAATCACTAATCGTTTAGCCGCGAGGCAGGCGCCCTAGGGAAAAGCGCTGTTCGGACACGTTTTACGTAACATTTCAATGTTTAATGATTTTCTAAGCTCGCGCGGCACGCCTCGCCTCGCAGCACTCGCGCCGCGCGCGCCTGTGTGTGTCACCTTAGCGAGATTTAGAATGTATACGTTACAATTATTGTAATGAACGATGATTCGTAGGTTACATCTAGGGTTCTTTGATTTTAGCGAGCTTAAAATTTGCTGAGATTCATGCCGTAGCCAGGCCCGTAGGAATGTATACTACGCAGATCAGATTTTATTTTTTTACTTTTTTTATTGTAATACTAATTAAGTAAAACTTGAAGAGGCCTCTCTCACTCTTTAGCCTCCCAAATATGAAATTTAGTATGTTATGGTATTGATTGAGATGCATGAGAGGAAACAATTCTGATCTGCTCGGTACACAGTAATACCTATATTTCGGTAGCGTACAGCTCCTTTTATTATGCAAGCCGTTGGGAACTTTATAGTTCGTTTAAATTATCTCATTGTGAGGATACAGTCCTGGTGACAGTTTTTAAAACTCATTTAAGCATCGGTTTGCAATCATAAAATTTGATGCGACTTATAAATATGGCAGCAACAGTACTTTAAATCTCACCTGGAACAGTTTTATAAATTCACCTAATTTGAAAGGGTTGCAAAAGTTAGGGATATATCATCATCGGCTTGAAACACTTGAAACACTGTTTTTACATTTTTCAAGGTATACGCCTGAATAGTTTTATCGGAATTGATTTATATCAAGGGGCTAGAAGCTCTATTAAGATTTGACTTTGAGGTTTCTTGACGTTTTATATCGGGATGGCAAACAATATTTAAAATCTAATTACATTCAATAATTTTAGACCTTTAGAGAGCGAGGTTCGTACTAACCTAAAATAGTTAATAATATAACGTAAGAATATTTCTAGTTGGCGCGTGTACTGTGAAGCGTGCTTTTGTTGTTATAATTTAACGGCGTATAACGTGTCTAACTTAGATCATAGCGGTACAGTGTGTCACGGGCAGTCACGGAAGTAATGCTTTATAAATCACTATTTATAGTTTCTGTGACCCAATTGTACTGAAGCAATTTTATCATTTAATTACTATATCAGTGCAGATATATTTTTTCAGTATTTGTGCGTCCTTTAGCGTGTACAAAAATATGGTTTGACACATCGAGTGATAACGGAAATGTGAGGGGTATAAAAGCAAATGCGCTTCGATCACAAAATACTGAAACTGAGTAATTCGCAAATTTCCACTGTGTCGTAATAAATTGTATTATTTTATCAGAAAGTATGTTCGTGCATCCAAAATGATAAATTATTGAAATCGCCCTAATTAAAACAAATTAAATCTACATAAATTCTTTGAAAATCAAGAAAGAGTGTAGGACTGAGGTGTTTTTGCATTTAAGGTTTGGAGTTAGGCGTGTTTGCTTCTCATTGCTTTGGATTGAAGCGAATTTGCACTTCACTGTGTAATTTGACAACTGTCAATAAATGACAGAAGTGCAGGGCACCGATTGCAAAATAAAATATTTTTTTACTATTAATAGTTTAATAATATAATTAACAAATAAATTATAGATACTAACTACAAATTAAAATAAACAATATTTTAAAATGAAAACATCTTGACCTTCTTTTGATTTATTAGCATAAAAAGCGTCATGAAAAGATTCAGTATCAGTTAAAGTTATATTTTTGCAGTCGTAAATATTTTTTTTATTGTGCTGACATGCAGGTATAGTAATCTTTAATTTCCCTTAGCGGTGAACGAAACCTGCGCAGAAGTCAAAAATAAGGTATCGAGGTCGCGGTGCGGCGCGCGGGGCGCGTGATCGTCGGGTGCGCGAGCGTTGATTGGTTGTCCCAGTCATGTTGTCTTTCTCGCAACCACGAGCGCGATTCTACCGATGCGCAGCTATTCTCGTCAATCGCTAAACTTTTTTGACGATTAATTATTATAATAGTGGGAGATTTTTTGCAGAGTTCCTTAAAGAAATAAAAACTAAAACCCATTACCAAAAGCAAAACACAACATAACTGTTAGCTGTTTAGCATATAAAATGTTAGTATATTAGGTGCTTTTTAAATTAATAATAATTAAAATTAAAATAAAATAGAAAAAAATGGAAGCTTTCCATGCAAACCCTACTTCACTCGCTTATAACGGCCAAAATATTAGTGAATTGTTTGTTACTTTCCTGTCTTTTCCTTCACTCGTCGCCACTGATTATTATTTACCAGACATTTCTGTGCTCGTCCTGCACGTGCCGATGTATTGTATTCTTCCATTACAATAAGATAATTTAATAAAACACAAATTAAACACGCGCTGTCCACAGTTAACTTACTATGAAAAGTAGCCGATTCACCGTCTTCGAAATTTTGAAATGGCTGCTTCTTATTGGTTAGTTGTGATTGAGGCAGATTTGCTTCTAAGAAATTTTGGACCGAAGCGGTTTTGCATTTAACCCTCACTTTCTAAGTGAATTTTCTGTAGGAATTAGGTGCATTTGGATGGTGTCGATAATAATATGTTGTAACAATTTTTAATCGCTATAATTTGGTGTGCTCAGTTTAAAAAAATGCATTTTTGGACTGAGGCGCCTTTGCTTCTATACCCCTCAATTGTGTAATATTATCGACTAAAAGTCTCAAGTATCATAATTTTCATGACTGGCCGTTACTACAATTATGGATCAAAAGTCGCTTGCGACTGAAGTCATAGTTTTCGAAGTTGCAAAATGCGATTTACGATTCTGAACTGAATGTCTGAAAAATCCAAAGATGTCGAGATGTTCTTATTACGTCCCACGGGACATTCAGTTTATTTTAGTTTATAAGTGTAATTTCATTGTTTAATAAATCATTTGACAAAAAAGAGGAATCAAAATCTTACGTTGACTAATTTAAAAAAATACATCTATTCTTGTTTCTCATAAAGAACATTTTTATGAAGTTTATTTCAATAAATCGAATGCAATAATAAGGCAATAAATTACTTTTTCTATAAACAGTTGTATTAGAACATTACTTGTAAGATAACTTTCCATTTTATATCCAATCATAGTAATCTGTCAATCTTCAAACACTCCATAGTTAATATAATCAAAGTAAAACATCTTATTTATAGCATAAAATCGATTGCAATCAGAAGTAATTTGATTAACACTGACTAGGGATTGTGACAATAGTAGTAATACATAAGGAAAGCTTATAGGCTGTAAAATTTACAGAGCGCTTTGCGTTTGATCACTTAGAGTCTATATAAACCGATCTACAGGGTGTATAGTAACGACACCAAACTATACTTCATTAATTCCTAATCCCGATCGAAATTTAAAAATGTAATTTCGTATATGGTCTTATAAATAGTCTGATTCATAGATTTTTTATTTTTCAAAAAGTATATAACCTGTTCCTTTCAAAACATTTGAACATGCCAGTACTATACTGTTTCATTGAAAGACATTCATGAGAAATTCAGAAAAAAGAAACGGCTTTGTTTTGCATAAAAAAAATACGGGCTATTTTTACTTCAATCTTAAAATAATTTTATAGACGCTGTTTCCGCCTTTTTGCGAATTGTCTGAACCGTTATATTTAGTATATTAGTGAGGTTTAGGCTTTATGAAATTAAATGTATGTCATTTATTTTTTCTATTGACTATTAAATTATATATAGCTACGAATATGATCTTAACAATAGTAATTATAAATCTTGTCCAATAATAATAATAATGAACTCATTTTCTCTTTCTTATTGAAGTATAGTTTGGTGTTCGCAAACACGTGTTGACTCTGATATTATAGAAATAATGACCGTAGGATGTATAATATAGTTAAAAATATTTAACATACGTTTCGCGTAAATATTTTATATGTGTATCCTTCGATAGAACAAGTGGTTCTGTATCTCCCTATATCTCCAATGAGTTAGTGTCACGCCACTTTTTCTATTGCAAAGGAAAATTATTTGCTATTTATCAATTCAAATCGACCTTTCTTAACGTAATACTTGAATGTTTAACTCATATATTCACTTATAAATAGTTTTACTACTATCGTGTGTTTGCACAATGATTCAAATTGAGCTGATTCAAATTTTTACATAATTTATAGAGGTTGTAAGAAAAATTAGTAGGAAATATTTTGTAATCTAATGGTGTGATGGCAAGAGGCGTCGCCGTCAGTTTGCATTAGTTGGGTAGCGTTAGGTAGGCGCGACGCCGCGTTGCCTTTACACCATCTGATAAGTTAGAACTAACATAAAATCGAGGTCCAATACGAACGTGTTTAACATTAGATGTAGTTCCACGTGGAAAAGCAGATAATTCGCCTGCCAATGTAATTTTACTTGTAATAAAAAATCATGTTATTTTTAATAATAGTAGACATTATCATAACTTTTCAGGAATCTTATCACTGGCTAGTAATGTTAAGAGAAGATATTGTTTTAGTACATACTTAATAAAATCAAAATAAGAAACTGATGCGTTTTTATTTCCCTTAACTAATGCGTATATTCGTTAAGTACAGGTTTAATATAGTGTTATGTAAATGTAAAGACTCCTCGAGACCCACGCCATTTCCTGCCTACTCAGGCACAAACACTTCCCGTGATACCTGAAACGCCGATTTTGGTTCACCGAGAACCCACATCCTACAGCTCACTGGATCACCCATATCCCGGTAAGATGTTTCCTTTACATTTAATTTGCGTCCTAGTAATATCCATTTAATTGATCACGCTAATCTTTTTTTGTATTCACATTGCAACCAATACAATTTTCCTTTACCAATTCGATCCATCCAGTAACGTAACGTAAGACACGATGTCGCGGAGGGCATCGTTAGATCGTTGGCCGCACGAGCGGACCTAGAGGTACACCGCATAACTGGGTGTGGATGTTGCAGGATCACGATGGAGACGGCCGGGCTGCCGCTGCCCGGCTACCACTACATCGCGCCCAACCACATAGTGAAGGCGCCGATCCATTGAATGGGGCTGCGCGGCCAGGGCCCCGCCGCGTACTGCGCGTACCAGCTGTGCCCCGCCCCCCCGCCTCCACCGCGCGGCTCTGGCCCCCCTGTACTACTTCAAGTGACTGCCGGTGACGCGAGCGCGGCCGAACCCACAGGGGAAGCGATTGGCGAATAGCTGAACGTATGTTTACATTTGTTACGAGTTTATAAGTATTTTAGATATTCTTATATTTATTCTCCACTATTCGATTAACGAAGGGCGACTCGTCGGTCAGGATCAATTAAATCGAGAGGAAATTTGATTAGATTTTGGAACATATTATTTTTAATGGTGACCGACTCGCGATCGTGAATGGTAAACGACGACCCTCGTTCGCGGCTCACGCGTTGCCCGCGACATCGGAATATAGCTAAGTTGATCGAATTTACTAAGGTTTTAAGCGATCAAGTATTTCAATTAACGGCTAGATTCATTTGTGAACGATCGACATTTCGATCTAGACGAAAGGTTCAAATATAAATTAATATTTAAAGACGAGCGTCGGCGTAGGAGTAGATGCGTTTCTATCGACCTCGGACCCGCTGACGTAGCGTAGTGTTAGAATAGCGAACAGAGTGAGAGGGTTAAAGACAATATTTGTATTAAAAAATAATTGTAATTGCCTACAAATTTAGGTGTTACATTCAACATTTTTACGGTCTGGTCGTTTGTCGCACGAGTTTCGGTAAACTCGTATAATCCTTGTAAAAATATCCAATTGATAAAGTTTTTTGTTGAATTATTTTGGTGACTTCGACAGTGGCCAGAGCGTAAGAATGGTCTAAGTGCTGCGTCGACACAGAGCTACGCAGTTTTCGCAACCGGTGGGATCAAATCCTTTAAGAAACTTACAATAAATGAGGATACAGAGAAGACATACGTTAACACTATATCATTTTAATTGTATTACTATTGATCGCGACAATTACATGAAAAGACATTAGATATGTAAAAATAATGTTGCTAATTGTGATAGTCTTCTAACTTATGGTACATTATAAACAGATCTCTCCTTATAATCACGTTGTCGATATCGGCTACTTAAAATTAAAGTCGAACAAATACTTAATATTGGTTAAGGGATCAAAGCCAAAGATTGTTAAAGTTTTTTTAAACATTACGAATGTTGTGCATTAATACTAAATTATTCTGAGAGTAGGAGAATAGTAACTTGTAAGCTTGAAATTATTTCTTTTCATTTTATTACCCTCTCCGGACTGCTCATTATTATATTTAGATCGACAATGTAGATAGTTCAGCGGTAAGCTATATATTTCTCAAATAAATAAAAATAAAAAAATAATAAAAAAAATGTTAGGATAGTATATGATTATAAGAATAAGACCACGTCTGGTTTTCAATGAAAAAATAGTTTTCCATAATGTAAACTAGTGCCACATCACAGCAAACAAACGTGCCAAAAATAATGGGTAGATAAAAAGTACACGGTATTAAAATCTTATACCTGGAAATGAATTAAAATTATTTAAGTATCGCATTGTCGATAGGATAATATACATATTTAATAATTAATTATGTAACTATAAATGTTATTAATTTAAACCACAGTTCATTATTTTGCACCGTAGCTGTAAGAACTGTACAACTTTAAGGCTCACATATTTTTAATACATATCCTTCGAACATATTCACCCCTAAGTCTTCCCCTTCAGTATTTTAATAAAAATATTTATTAAATTTGTGCCAAAGTCGAATCTAAAAGTAATGTTTGAATGTGGCGTCTATGTAAGTATGTGAAATTGTAAATTTGTGTTGATGTCGTCGTTTCGTGCTAGTCAAATTTATCTAATGATAAAAGACACTGACATTTATAATGTTCTAGTCAAAATTTTATTTAATTCGTGCAAAATTTCTAAACTTTATTTTTGCTCATCATAAAAGTATTTATCTTTACACGTTCTTTGCTTTTGCATCTTGAATTAGCAATAACATGATAAAATCAATTATTTATATTATGTAATATTATACAGAATTGCTAATAAGGCGATGTATGGAGCTTCGTACATTTAAGTACCACAGGTATAAATAGAATTTAATCAGTAGAAGTAACTTTTTATCTGGAAAAGTACTAAGTAAATAAAGAGAGGAAATTATATAGCTGTGATGAACGTTTTGGTATGCACTTTTGTGCAAATGCTATCAGCTTAAGTGTTAATAGACGGTCGATAATCGATTAAAGTAGTATCGGTAGTTTCGGACGCTTATATTGAGGCTTGTTTCAATTTAACGATGCACTGAGATCTGATAGTACACATTCTAAATGTGTATAAGTGAGAATGGATTTTTGGGGTAAAATTTTAATTTAAAATTGTAATCTCTTGTAAATCTACTCTGCTGTATGTATGTAGTCTTGATAATTAAATTCATGGAATCCACTCTCGAAACTATTTTATGTAATGATATTTGTAACTCGTGTTACTTAAATCGGTGTTGTTATATGGTGTATTTAGTACAATGCAATTTAAAATATTGATAGGAAAATTAGCGTTAATTTTATAAGTTCAAATAGTTTTGCAATTATAGCGATGACTAAATAAATAATAAATATGTAATCTTTATTAGACTAGATGTTATTCGTTATTGTTAACGTTAATTTTGATTTGCTCAATTATTTAAATGTTTATCTTAGCATAATATGAATTTGACATTATTTAATTTGTATACGATTGCTTTATTTAAGACGAAAGTTTCAAAAATGTTAAAGGATAGTTGTATACGCAGTTAGGTTGGATTATATTAATGATGAATAAGGAGTTTGCTCAAAGCTCTAATTAAACTATATATTATTAGTTTTTACAATTTTTATTTATAATACTATATATATTGATAAAATGTTATATTATGTCATAGAGAAGGTGTCAAATGTGCTTAAATTCAGATCGTTTTTATTACATCTTTAGTGAAAGAAATATTTTATTATTTCTTTATTATTGTAAAATTGATTAATTCGCCTTTATTGACAGGGTACGCTAAGGGATATTGCAATGGATTGCTGTTTTTTCTTGTTAGCACTGCACTCACACGCAAAGCACTTAATTATTCAACTCCTTTGAAAATTTTCGTAAAATAATTTTCTAATATAAGAACAACTGTTAATATAACATTATTTACTCTATCACAGAGAATTTACAAGTGAAATAGAAATGCTATTTTGTATTTTACAGAATTGCAAACTTTATAATTATACGTTTGGTGAAAAGAGGGTTGTGTCATTTGTTATTTAACTTGTACAATATATTTCAAAAATTCGCTTTATTCCTTTTCACAGTAATTATCAATACCATTGTTATATAACCATCGGAAGTAGACCAGGGTAAATTGTATAGCAGTCTAAAGACGAACAAATTCAAATATCATTTTAATGAGCTAACAATCATTTTTACTGTTAGAAAATTTAATATGTGGATTTTTTTTAACAAATATGTTACGATGGGGAAGCAGCATGCTCAACCTGAAATAATATTTTTATCTAAAGGGCTGTGCCGTCTTATAATTTTGTCGTTTAAAAAAACTGACTGAGCATAGTAAGAATTTGAAATTACTAACGATCTATACAGCTGCTATTAAGATAAGCATTTAATTATTTACTTTCACCATCTATAACTATAGTGCAGTATTTGTATGCGTTTATTATATAGTTAGAAGTCCGTGCACCCTTAAGATTCTCATTCAAATAATTAATATAAGTTACAATATCCTCTGAACTTCGGTAACCTGTCATAATAATGTATGTATCTAAGTTAATATATAAAGAATAAGATAAACGTATATTTTCCTTGCATGCACAACAAAATGTTGCCTAAATTATTGACACTCACTTCGTAGACTCCTCCCTTAACAGTGCGATCGATGTTCACTCGTCATATCTTTATTAATATCAATGTAATTTTCGACATATCTAATCGTTTTGTGAATTGAATTTATTAATGTTTATAAATATAAATGTTGTACTTACGGTAACAGTATACTGTCATTCACATATTAAATTGTTTGTTTTCATTATGTTATTTCAATAAAGTGTGTAAATAAATGTATGTTGTATTATTTTTGCCTATAAACCTACCAAAAACCTTAAAATATCCCAAATCTTAAATATGGGGGACATTGCATTTCATACTTATCGAAATAAATTCCGACAGCCATTAATTACAAGTGCAATCTTTTAATTCCATGTACTTAGAGTTAAATTATTATTTGTGCGTTTATAATAGGTAATATTATAATCACGGTTTGAACGTGAAACGTCTATGTTAACGAATCACTTTTAAAGTAAAAGATTGAAATGAAAACAAGCGAGCTGACTATATGAGTCAAATATTTACACCACATTTTTGTTTCTAAGACTAAAAGTTTTTTAATTATTAAGGTACGATTATATAGACCTTTTCGTTACGGCCCACTTTTTAAACCTGGTACCCGTATGTTTCGGAGCGATTTGAAACACTTTTCACGTCAACAAGATTATTATTATAAACGCTGAAAACTGAATAATATTAGTAAAAAAATATCAATATTTCGTTCATGGCAGTACATGACGTAGAAGATTAACATTATTAATTCTATATTTGAATGATATCGGAGAACTGAACAGACTACAGACAGAGATACTCAAAAATAGCATTTGCTTTTTACTTCGATTTTATTTCTATACTTAATAGGACACGTATATGTCTAACATACTGTGAAGATCCTTGGCGCATTTAATAAGTAGATCTATTGTCGATTGCACAAAGTTAGAACTACCTATCGAACGTCGTTTGTTAACAACCAATAAAAAGTAAACCACTTCGATATGAATTACGAATAAGTAATAGGTAAAGTTATTATGGGACTGTAGAATTTTAAGTACCAGAGCGTACGTTCACACGCCACAGTAAAACTTAGCAAGGATAGTAGTTTGTTAAAATCAATAAATATTATTTGCCTTAATATACTTAGTAGTTACAAGACCGTGACTGTGTATAAGGAATCACAATATATCCATTAGGTTCCTAGTCCTTACGAAGTCTCGTAGTCAATTATATAATTTACACAAGTATGACGGACAAGGCAATTTAATATAACTGCATTTATAACAGACGCTACCTCCTAACTAGTTTTAGCAGGAACTAATTCTGAGTCTCCCCGTTTTACATTAAAGCAAAGCATTGTAATTAGCGCCTCGCGTACATATAAAATTATTATTCATTCGTATCGTATGTGTATTCCTATCTCAACCATTTTAGTCATATTTTAAATATTTCGAGTAGTAAATATGAATAGAATCTAAATTTAAACATTATGATGACTTATATAAATAGGCATTTGTAAGTATGGATCATATAATACCTACGTAATTTGAATATGATGTTCAGATGAAATGAATCAATGAAACTAAACATGTAGCTGTTATAAAGCTTAATAACATACAAATAATATATCGTTAAGAAAACATTTCCTTCCCTCTTTTCTCTCTATTTTATTTTATTATGTTGTTATCATTATAGGTAGTGAGGTAACATCTAAGTGTATTTTTCCATTAACAATAAAAAAAATACTTATATTTGTTGTGGAACGATTTTTAAGTACAAAGCTTTTAGAAACAACAACACAAAGTATAAATGAAATAAGATGTAACTGTTATATTAGTAGCTTTCAGGTGTCCTTACAGTATTAGATTTACTGTATTTAAATATACAGCACAACTTAAAGCTACGAGGTCAAAGATTGTATTCGCCTGCTGTTTTGCCATTATCGCGATTCACGCGAGGTCTGAGCGCGCTAACCTCTACACGCTTCGAACAATATTGACTTTCCAACACCCTTCCCAACCAGACCTATTTTATTATGACTATCTTCAAAATTTTTATATTAACTGAACAAAGAATTCGTCTAGTCAATACATATTGATTTAAAATTTACATATTACGTAACCCGTACCTAAATATTTAAATATACTTGTACAGGTAAGAAATGAATTATCGAACGATTGAAGTATCAAACGAATTTAACTGCGCGGGTACGATGTGTATCTTAAGTACTAGCCGTTTCGAAATAAGCAACAATTAAATAATACGGCGTTGATTGTCTAAGAATATATTGTATTCTTTAAAAACAGGACGAACAAAAGAAATATATTGCGATGTGAGTGCGCATGCCCGTCACTGCGCCACTCGGGCGAGCGCTGCCCTCTGGCGGAGCGGCGACGCAGTGAGTTGCGTAACAAAGCACACTCGCCTTCAAACGCTACTGAAAACTTTCGTATCGCGTGTACTAATGGAACGGAGAAGCTGAAAAGGACAAAAAGTTTTTCGCGACCTTTATGGGAAAAAAATGCAATCGGCAAATTATTTTTTCGCCTTGAATTGATTTATTTTAAATTTTTTTTTTGTGAAAAGTGTGCCGATGTGTATTACACCGGTCGCGTATATTTTACGAGTGAGAACGTTTTAAGTGTGCGTGCTGGTTCTGTTTCTTTGCTTGTAAGCGAGTGGTGGCAGCGGTGTCCGGTGGGACCGCGCTGGTGGTCCGAAGGAATCGATACTGCGGTGGGAGCGGCAAAGGTAAACTTTCAACTTGTATACTTTAAAAGACAAAAGGCCATATAAAATCGAACAGAGATCAACTATTTCTACCCTCGAATGTTGAGACTTTACGTCCGACAACTTTAGGTCCCCATAGTTTGAAACATTTTCTATGTTGAATTTCATCGAAGACAATAAAGATTTTGCCAATTGTTATTCATACATATAACTATAAATATACGAATTACCTATTAATTATAAACTCGTAGCGGTAGCAAAATTTTTCAAAATCTCTTCTATCATTTGTCATATCATCAATATTCTAAAATTTTATGCTAAAACACTGCAATCGATGTATTTTATGGCACCGAAATCTAGTAGATAATCAAGGATTTTCCTGTATCAAATTAAACCATTTTTGCAATAATTAAATTCACAATAAATAATTTTCGTCATTATTACAAGCATTTCATATTGTCATTTGTCTATTGACATTAAATTGTTTTGTAGAAAAATTGGGCTTAGGCCAAACTGTGACGTCAAATATCCTCAGAGAATTAGGTCACAAGCAGGTCTGTGTCTATGTCGTTAAAAACTTTTATCGACAATAACAGAGTACAATGCTACAATTCATTTTTGTCAAATTAACAAACCGTCTCTATAACATTTTTATGGTAAACATATTCAATTTTTACTACCCCTTTTCATCTTCAGTTTATTAACCATCTAACTATATTTATATGCTATATCCTACAGTATTCAAAATGTATATCTTTTAATATTTAATAGCAAAATTTGAGTGAGAATATTTCATATTTTTCAGTTGATTTCAGCTTACTCGTATCGGCTATTAA
>JADANM010002527.1:7662336-7674034 GCA_026213755.1 Eurema hecabe
ATAATGACATTTTACATAGATTTGTTTGAGAGTTACAACCCGATGATTTTAGCTTATGCTGTTAGGTTCTATTCATAGTTGATGCGTCATTAACACTTAATTTGATAGCAAACACGACTAAAATTAGTTGCCATTTAATATGACAAAGTCACTCAACACACAATTATTTTCTATGAAAATTTCTTAACAGAAATACGTAGGACAACCTTTTTCTTAATTTAGCTCCAATTTAAATTCTAATGATTTAAATTGGAATAATTAATTACCCATAGTTTCGTATGAAATATTACTAAAAGAAAACATAATTTCAAAAAATCAACGTCTACATTGTAGCGTAAATTATTCATACTTCCTCTTTCATTTATTTGATGAATTATAAAATACATAACAGAGATACCAATTTTGACATTACAAACTTATTAAATATTAAAGCATCAACTGAAGAAGAGATTTTCTTTACAATTTCTTGTTTATTGTTCATCGTCTCGCTGACTTCAAAATGTAGATATGGATTTTCTGTGGATCTGTTTGTATTTTTAATGAATAATGCGGAGCCTGCATACAAAATAGTCCGCTAGGAATAATAAAATAAGTAAATAGAAATGTTTTATAATGCCCTTTAAATAAGTACAACACGAAGGTAAATCCAGGCTGCTCGTAAAAAGGGCCGGGTAAACCTTTAGGGAAATGCACGAAATTTCATTGTGAGAGCGGTATACGTATGGGTAATCATTTTGCAGGAAGATTACCTTATTTTCTTTTCTATTTCACAATTAAAAACAAAATAAATTCATCTGTAAATGAATGAAAATATTGATGAAAATAAAGTTTCTTTTGGTTTATTAAACATCGGCAATACCAAGGATTTTAAATATAGCATACATTTGGCCTCCATATTTATTTTTATTACAACCAAATTCAAATCATTATATATAGGTACATACCTATGTACCTATATATAATGATTTGAATTTGGTTAACTACCTAGTTAGGTGTTTAAAAAGTATACTGAATAATATGCTCTATTTATGATTTTAAACACTTTAGATCGCAAGAAAACGCGCACGTTAGTTCAATTAAGTTTTAAATAAAATATTATTAATATCTAAGATTTATGTTATATTACAGATAAGTGTCTCGTCTTCGCCGTTAGGTAGGATAATGTGGTAAAACGTATTGTCAAATAAATGCAAAAAATGTATCATTAATAATAGGAATGGTTGTAGCACTTAAACTAGATGACAATCATTAGCGTCAATTAACATTCAGCTGTGGAGCTAATGAATGGGAAAATAATTCAATATTTTTTAAAGAACCAATAATAACAATAATATTGGTATTTTCAGTACTTTCTTACCCCTTAAAATGTGGTACTACAAAATGGTATTACAAGTATATAAAATTACATTTGCCTTTAACAGAAGAACATTTCCCTTTTCCGCGCTCCTCAAGCCTTTTTTCCCATTTGTCAAGAGTCCTCCCTTTTTCTCCCTTTTAAGACGATTCTTCTCCTCAGCAGCCCGCCAATGTACAAAAAAAATCAAAGAGGTGTAAAATTTTCCACCTTATGCGTAATTGTTAAAAATGGGGGGAAAAGGAAGGGAACTGTGAATGTGTATCGACTTTTGAATTTCGAAAATGGTAGAAAATTTAAATATATTATTCGTCGAATTAATAATTTTTAGATACACCGAC
The DNA here is from genome assembly GCA_026213755.1 of Eurema hecabe. NCBI lineage: Eukaryota > Metazoa > Arthropoda > Insecta > Lepidoptera > Pieridae > Terias > Terias hecabe. Next base: position 7,664,032 of record JADANM010002527.1, read on the forward strand.
TGAACGTCGGTGTCACTCATTAATTCCATTGGTATCGATTCGAAGCTACTGTTGCTTTTACCGTAACCGTCTGTCTATCTATTATGTTCAACTGCAGAATTTTTAACGATTCTAGCTAAGGGTCACTCAGGTCCTTGTTCTAAATACGACAAACCTACGTACTATGACGTAGAAACCCCACTATCTAATTTGGTAAGTTTTCAGACAAGAAAATGTTGATATTACCAGTCCAATCAGTAAGTAACTCACTCCCTTTAATTTCACTATGTGTAAATTGAAATTGCTTTAATTTACTATCTAAGATGACAGTTTCGGTTAATGACTAAGTATCTAGCGTAATTCTTTGAGGAAATAAAAATATACGTCATATGGGGATCGGTTATAATCTATTTAAACATAATATGTCCGTCATTTTTAAGTACAGTGAAAAATTATTAATATTTGAGTTGAGATTAGAATAGATGTAAGGTACGCGTGAACATCAAAGTTTTAATTAAAATGTCAGAAACAGCTCCACCGTGAAACTTAATGAGTTCCACTCCGTTACAAAATAGAAAAACAAGTGGAAAATTGAGGTTTTTGTAAAGAAAACTTGACCCTTGTTCTTCTGACGCAAGAAAGATGCTGCTAAATTAAGCTTTGACAACTTCATTTGGAACTGCATAAAATATTCACTTGGTTTGCTTATAAAATTCAAATTACACAAGCTCTTATGAATAAGACATAACGAGGCATCGAGATGAGAGGGTGTGGGATATACTAACGTAGCATTATAGATACAACGATGTTAGATAAATTATGAAAACGCAAATTATTTATTAAGCCCAGACATGAGAAATTATTATAAGTAAGTATGTAATGTTTGTTTGCAAAATGTGGTAACATTATAATCAAATTTAAACTTTTCTTAACATAATATGTCCTAGTTACAAAAATATATAATCAATAACAAATTGAAGGGATAAAAGTCAGAAAAATGAAGCATTGAGTTGTTTCGAAGCTTACAAAAGATTTTTAATTAAAAATTTCCTTATCTGGGCCTAGGTTAGGTTCATTTTTTATCTGTGGTTCGGCCCGGAAAAATATTAAATTGGCTATCGAACCGGACCGACCTATATTGGTTTTATCAGAATGGATGTTTCTTTCGTCTGGTCAGCTACAAAAAATATGTATTCGGTGTTCATTTCACCCCGATATAGCCGATTCTCTTATTATACTTATTGTTGATTTGTATTGTCATTGCTTGTTTTTGTTAATCTTTTAAATAATGTTAATTACGAACCATGCTCTCTTATAAGGTTATAATATATTTACTCTCACCGTTTTGTGATTGTTCTTTTCATGACTTGCAATTTTGCGTCGTTCAATACTCTCTACATTCTAACTGAACGTTCGTGATCCAAGACAAAATTGTACAGCAGTTGAATATCAAATGAGATTTGTGTTAACAGAATTGTCTCTGCATTGCCTTCAAATAAGTTTTGTTAATATAACATGAGAAATTCTGTCAAAATTCTATATGTTGTTGTATTGTAATTGTACACTTAGCACTGTATTTAAATTTGGCGAGTATTAGTTGGTTATATACCTAAATTAGTAAGTTTTAAATTTTTCATGACTGTTTAGATTTCCAAAAATGTATGCAAATTATTATAACACAAAAAGGATAAAAGCAGACAATTTCGTCCTCTTGTGTGCAGATTTGAAGTTATAAATCATAGTATATAGGTTTATAGCTTAATGTTCCTCAGAGGTCCATAAGAATTTTTAGAACATTAGGAAAGTTTCGCGTGCGTCGTGCCTATAATTAAAACCCCACCTCATAATTTGTAACAGTCTTACATTCATATAATAAGTAATTCACCACAGTACTATAATATAACAAAAATCTTATGAAAGTCGTGTTAAACATAATTATAATTATCGTACATTCAATGCTTGATAATTACCTCGACTATACAATGCTGTACTTTCAAAACATAAGCTTATTCATACCACATACTCGTTATTGTGTTGTGTACGTTTGCAAAGAAATAATAATAAAATAGTTATTTTGAAACGCGACGAAGTCGAAATTAATAAATAATTGTATTGATCGCTACTACAGAAATAACTCTTGATACGACAATGGAATCAATGAAATAGGTTGTATTAACTTAATGAGCTATTTCGTTTCAACTCGTTCATTTGTTATTTTTAATTGTCTTATAACATTTTTAATTTTCATATTGTTCAATTTGTCTCTCACCTAATTAGCGACGTTGCTATTCTGTTTAAAGTTCGTTATAATTACTTACTTAAATTTAATAAAGATAGAAGAAGTTCTCAATGTAGGTCCTTTTGATGATTTATATATCACATAATATATATAATAAGTCTATATACAAACTGTGCTGAACTTCAGTAAAACCAGGTAGGTACATATAAGAGTTATTATTATTACTTAAATCTTCATCCTCGAGCCGGAACCTTTGCTCGATTTTCGCCTCGTTAGAGTTCGCAGTTAGTTCACGGGTCAATGTGTTATTACCAAATTATCCTTAGGAAAGTGTAGACCTACGCCACCTATAAATATATCCCCGCTGTTCTTGAAATTAATGTTCAAGGGATTGGAATATTAAATGATGTATTTACTTTTCTCTCATTTTTGTTTTTATTGGTATGTATAAAATAATTCTGTTTATGTCCTTTTGTTATTACTTAATAGAACTGTATTTTTTCATTACTACGTCGACAGTGAGTCTGGCATTCTATGTGAGTATGTTGCATATGTTAGCTGATTATTAATTATATACTTTCAATATCATGTGATTGCCTGGAATAGATCACTCTATATTGATAAGGAGGTAAGTTACAAACAGTGTATCGAATAGAATTTAATTGACAAAGTATAAAAGCAATACTAATATTATAAAGAAGTAAAGTTTGTGTGTTTGTTAAATTGTAAGGGGTAATCTCGGGATCTTCCAAACCGATTTTAAAAATTCTGTTACTAATAAAAAGTTACATTATTGCTAAGTAGGGCAATAATGTAGGCTATATAAAATTACCGAAAAGGATTATGCCCAACGAAGTGGACACGGGTCAGCTAGTAATAAATAAATGAATATGTATATTGTATACAGTACCATTAATCATTATATCATTCACTTTACGTATATACTTAGATGTAAACACATATCCAACATTTACAACTTAAGATAATGATCATTGCTATTTGTTCGTGTACATAGGGAGTTGGCACGAAACCATGAATTTGATAGTTATGGAATTACTACAACGTTTTCCGGAATGTCCCAGTTATCTGGGACAGAGCGGGTGGTGAACCCTGCCATTTGCATATTCATATTGAATTTGTAGTATGACATGTAGTAAAGACATGTAAGTAAGGACGGATTAAAAATTCTATTGAATATCATATTTTCTTCAAAATATATATTTTTTTCAAAATATTTTTTTAACGAAATTAAAATTGCGCAAGATCTCGCTTACACGTACTCATAAAGTATGATAAACATTTTTATAACACTCTAAAATTTCTTAAAAATATAGATTCGATTTTATGAGGGTTTATCAACAGTATGAAAATTTTAAATTTTGAAACTCAATCATTACTATACCCTTCACGGGAGAAGATATAACTAACTAAAAATCTACGTGTTGAGAACTGCAATTCCTTCCACCGAACGTGTCAATGTACCCGTAAATCTGTTAATGTTTTCTATGCAATAAAACAGTATCTTTAAAAAAGATTGCGAGAAAGCAATTGCATGTGAGAGATCGATAAAATTAGCTACGCAATGTTGCCAAGTTGGCTGCTGCCCGTGACCGAGAGACACGGGTGCACGTCACTACTGCAGCTAGTCACAGCCGTACAATACACTCGAATGTTGCCCATTATTTATACGCTTAACAATATCTCATAATCAATACCAAGGATGTTGGTAGAACGTCGCAGCGCCAAAGGTTAACTGGCAGGGACTCCGTGAGCACACTTCCGCTATGGCACGCAAGAATTGCTCTTCGTACCATGTATTTAATATTTTATTCTGCGTCGGTCGCTATATGCGTTCTTTTCGTCCATAAATAACAAAGCCAATATACCAACACGTACCTACGCTGTAGCGACACTGTAGTGTCTGTTGATTGAATTTTTTTCTCGTAAACTATGCGTTTGCCAAAAACTGTATTGGCCGTAGAACGCTTGGTTGAATATGCTTTTTTGTATATTTTTTATGTATAGGTAATATAAACAGTATGTAAACGTTAAAATTGCTGTTTATTCCTATCACAATAATATGTTAAAAGGTACAATACTAAGAATTAAATAATCGGCTGTAATATTTCAATGATTTTTAATTTAAAGTAAGTGTTCCGTTCATTGAGATAGTTATTCCGACTATAAGCTCTGCATTTATGATCGATAGAGAATCCGTAATTGATGGCGAACGACCGCGCATGTCGTAATAAGTCACTAATCATAATTACACGGCAATAGCTTTACAATGTCGGGCGAGTGCTGAAACTCATTAGCAAACATTCAACCGAGACGAGACGAGATGGGTTTTAAGAAAATCTTAACTTGAGTCAGGCTCTTGTCCCTTGCAAGCTCGTTGTTAGTAGGTTTTTGAAATACCTACACGAATATCAAACTTACATTTTAAAATTTTGTACGGTCATTACGAAATGAAACGTCTTTGTATAGACAGTTTTTATAAGAAGTCTTGCTTTTTACGAACCAAATAACTGAATAAACTCTCATGGGATATGCCAGAATCAATAAGGGTGAAAATAATTAATAAACAATTTTGACGTCGTTCACAATTCCCAAACAGAACTACTGGGAATTCTTGGTAGCCTCGTATTAATAATTCAATTTATCGATGCTCTATAAATTTCATATTTATTTTTAATTACTTAAATACAATAACTAGTGATTTTAAATGAACTCCTATTCAAAGTTATATCGAACGAAATTTTTTTAGCAACACTATTAAAATGGAAGTGCGGAAATATTTTATCTACAAAAACGAGTGAAACCAATTAAACGATCTGGATGAAAATCGCTGAACCTTTTTTGGAACAGACTTAAATAAAAATGTCTAGCAATCTTTCCCTAATAAACGAAATAAATAAATGCTTAAATAACTTTTTGTTGTGTTAACTAATACAGTTTTCCGTAGTGTGCGCTTTGAATTATTGTGTACTTAATTGTTGTTGGTGTCGTAACTATAGTAAACAATTATATTCTTTAAAGAGTTTTAATAAAGCTATAAAATAAACGTAGAGAGCCGGTCTAGACTATATACAAGAGAAAAAAAGCTTTTTCATGGAGTGGGAACCCCCATTAACAGATACCTGCCTACGGCGGCTATGCGGCTATACCACTATCGACTAAGACACTCCAGTGCTCAAATCTTAATAATTAGAAACATCGCACAAGCGAAATATTTATACGATGTACATATTTTTCAAAAGCTTTATCAAAGTAAACAACAATTAAAGTTAAAAATAATAAAATGCATAACACAATCATATAACGTTATAAGCTTTCAAAAACTTTCATCATAACATAGACTTAAAAAGAGCATTAATGTAAACCACACCTAAATTCAACACAAAGACTTTCGTGTTTACTTTGCCTTTCGCATTATTAGACAGTGACCCGAGTCCATAGCTAAATGGCCTCTACCGACACATTTTCAAATTGTTGCCAAGCCTTGTTGGATTTGCCACCCGCCTGAAATCGTTTCAATGTGGTAACAAACAGTAAATATTTGACGTAGAACGCTATAGTCCAACATTGTTTCCACATTTGTTAAATTTTGAACTAATCAATTGAGTGTATCAACACTTTCTAATTGTTGCTTTCCTTACCTTCGTCTAAACTGTATATCACATATTTGTATATGCCAACATATACTTATGTGTTTATAAGCAAATACTGACTTCATAGAATTTTTCTTTTCTAAGTCACGTTGTCGGTCTTATTATGATTTTACGTGACTCATAATTTGGGTATTTATAGCGGCGCCAAATTGCTTCACGTATGTCTCTTTCACATACGATTTGTTAATACAAATAGTAATATAGTAATATAGTAATCTATAGCACAATATGTTACTTACATATTGTGCTATAGATTACTATATAATAATAACAGCGCCCAGAGTTGGTTAGATTATTGTAGCGGCGTACGCGATAACTTTCCTAATTGAGTTATAAGAAATAGTATTACAGGTGTGATACAATAATAACGATAAAATCGTGTGTCTTCTCGCCCACGCTAGGTTATATGTATTCTGCACGTATTCTATTCCCATATTGTATAAAAAATACATATTTATTAAACAAAGGTGTCCGTGCTATAACGGTGTTAGATTTATATAAAAAAAGTTTGAAATGAAAATTAACTTCTTATATAGCATACGAGCACCGGAAAGTTTTGATAAGCGAAGAGTTCTTATGCAGCAGGCGAACTTGAAAAACGCTGACTAAAAGCTCTCTTAAGACTGCTTGAAAAGCTATTGACGTAAAGTGTATAAGTAGTTCGTCAGATTATTTAACAATTTTATTATGTGCTTTTATCACATACATGTATTTTTGCCACTCTACTTTCTACTATTTAATTAGTGACTGGATTTTTAAATAAGAAGGTTACTTTATGTGATTTTAAGAGATCAGAAATAACATATTTATGAATAACACGAAGGTATAATCATACAATATTGATGCAAAACTCAAACCAATAAACGTACATTCAATAATACTATGCACACTTATGTACCTGAAGAGTTCGCTCTAGTCTCCCTCGACCTTTCAGTAATTGTCTTTGCAAACAATATTATGCAATACCTTAATAGCATTACCGCTTACATATATTGCGATCTGAAGGCGAGTGCCTACTTTTATAGCTACAAAGTGCAAATCATTGCCAGAATGAAATATTCATCTAAAAATATTAGATATAGAGAATTTTATCACAGATTATATTATCTACATAATTTATTTTTTATAAGCTGTTGGGCAATAGGTGGGGTAGGTTTGCCTTATAGTCCGTATTTCCACACATGAACAATTCTAAGTGCCTCACAACTACGTTGCCGACCTTTAAAATGGCGAAAAAGGTACTGTGGAAAGACGAAAAATGGTGAAGTTTTGGTCAATTGTCTATTAATCTATTAAATAGGCTAAACAATTTTTATATTTATTTATTTATTACAATTATGAATAGTCACTGTAGTCTTTAAGTTATGCCTTATAGTAGATATGCCCCTGTTAATTACTAAGTACTCATTCCTTGAAAATTTCCAAGGATCTATTATTTTAATTAAGATTCATAAGCCACAATTCGATATTCACGAGTGACTCATTTCCTGACTGTCTAAAAATACTAATTGGCATTTCAATTATTATTTAGATTATGTGTGAGAACCCATTCGTTCATTTTAAATAGGTATTGCACTACTTGGATCTTTTGGTTCTTTCTTTTAAAAAGTAAGTACTTTTACATTTATACTATTACTGTTTATTTATTATTAGTATTTTTTATGAACACGTAAGGAAATATTAACCATTAAATACCCAAAAAAGATATAGATATAGATAAAAAGATAAATATGTAACATACTCTTGAATATATTCGTACAATACGTTCATCGTTTTGGAGCGATTACTTCAAAGCGACCTTAACATTTATTGTATTTAAAAACCTAAAATCCGAATATAGTAATTCTTTTTACAGATAGAAAGGTTGATCTTACGATTCTAAGTAAGGAGGCGAAAAAGAAAAATACCCATTTCGTAAAAACCCGAATGTAAAATCCTTGTACTTATATCAGATACTAAATCTTAAGAAAATAAGTAAGGAGGCGGGATTGAAAAGAACTGGTTACCCAACCGGAAGCTTAAACCACTTAACTACAAAGTACTTTTATGGTTTTATTACAAAATGCAAAAGGCTTGTTAAAAGCATTTAAACTAAAATAAACTATAAAAGATTCCTTGTTTGTTTTGATATGTTTATAAATAATAAATAAACCTTTCATTTGTTCCCATAATATCTTATTTGCATTATACAAATAAATTGTCAATTTGGTTAGTTTAAATTTACACATATTCTGCTTCGTGCATTTCAAATTTATTCAATTACATATCATTATTAAAATGCATTAATATTACGTTCTTCAATATTTATTATTTACGCGTTTAAATTCGTATTGCTGCTCTATCGAGCAAGAAAAATGAAACATGAAAACGAACATCAAACTGTCAGTTTTTACCTAAATTATGAGTTCGTAGTCATTTTGAATAAATTTTAACCATAATTTTGAATTATTAAGTATTACTCTGTCAAATGAGGAGAGTGAACAGGTGAAATAGTATAGCTTGAAATACCTAAAGGCCAAACCATGTAACGGATGAATTCCACTAGCACTCACATACTTCCTTGTTGTACTAAAGTACACATTAGTTAATAGGTTACATTATGGTCGTTAAAGTTAGAAAGGACGAGCTATTAAACGTAGTGCAACAACATCAAACACAGATGTATGCCGGACCTATTTTCGCCAACCCGAATGTTCTTAAAATTAGCTACACTTCAGAAGGTTTCGTGTCAAACCAAGTTCATCTTTCGACTTCTTAAATCTATACAGACTGACAATTTTTTGACACATTTGAAGTAGCAAACGCCTTTAAAAATGTAAATTAACTGTTTATATCTACTCATAATCCCAGTCAGGTCATAAAAGTAATATCAACATATAGAAAGACATAATATAATACTATTATCGCAAACAATAACACAACACCAGAAACATTACAGTGTATATATAACACGTTTCGTATCATATTGGAAATATTCAATATCACGGAAATAGAAACCACTCTTTTCAATATTCGGAACCACCGTTGCATGTGCTGATCGATATTCCAACAGTACATATACATATTTACAAAACGGAAGCATACATTAATTTCTGGTATTGCCATTTCTCTAAAATTTTTCTGTATGACAACGATTTAGGATCGATTTCAAAACATAATTCATACTAAATCGCAATTTCAAGTGACTTGACTTATATATTGCATGAACACAGGTTTCAACTCAAATTACAATAAAGACATATAAGTTATGCATACGTACTTAAAGCACTGACACTCAAAGTATTCGTATAATAGCTATATGAGTATGATCAATGGTATCTATTATAGGTCAACAATTTTCATAGCCGCATACAGGGCCGCATGATGCCGCATTAGATACGACTCAATTAAAATAACCTTAAGAAGTGACGAATGAAAACCGACAATTAAAAATTTGTCACCACCACGTCAGCGCCAGGAAATAAATAGTTCAAGTACACGTTCCAGTTGGCCCAGTTTGTTATTTTAACACTAACCCAGATCTTACAACTTGCCAACATTTGAGCTTATGAGTACTTTAACATAACCACTTTCCAATTAACCATATAACGACTTCAGATTCATACTTTAACCATGTTTAAATGTTTTTTTTATATTTAATTTTAAAATTGACTTTGTAAGTACAAAAGTTTCTACATTTGCATTGTTGAACGTATTCACGACTAAAGGAAAAGCCTTAGTTGTGTTTTTGGATGCTATTTACAATCAAATAGCTTTATAAAGTATATATTATCATAAATAATATTATGTTTACTTTAAAGCCTACGGTAGGTAGTTAACATTGAATAAGACCTTTTCAAGTTTGCGTTGATAAGGTTTCATTCTTTTCATATAAGATGGTAGGTATGTTTACATTTTTATATATGAATGTTTCAATGTTACATCCCACAGTTAATATGAAGAACTATGAAAAGTAGAGAAATCTCAATAAAATATAAAGCAGTTTCACTCAATCCTGACTAATAGGCGTAGTAATTAAACTCTCTTTAGACGTACAAAAATAGATATTTTATTCGTTAACGCATATATAGCACGAAATTTTGCTAAAGAAAAGGGGTTTAAGTATTGCTGGACA
>JADANM010002527.1:7681804-7706532 GCA_026213755.1 Eurema hecabe
CGCTATGACAAAAGACTGCTTCCACCTGTAGATGGTAATTATAATAATTTATTTGTTTGAAGTGCTTACAGATGTATTCATAATTCATTATTCAATAGCATTGTTTTAATCATTGGAACTGCCTTTTTACAATTTGGACTTACATTAAAACCTCTCCATAGTTTGTAAATTGGCACATACAAAACGAAGAATAATGTAACATTGCAGATCCTGTATTCTGTTGTGGTCTTACAACTCCGAACGACACTCTAGCTCAGAATAAAGTTGGCTTCTCTTCACTCCGGCCTCAATCGCACAATCGTGGTGCGTTACGCTTTATGTCTATGAAAAGAGAAATTGTTTCTAGAACCTTTCTGTTTGTGTGTTCACTTAGTACAAAGTCTTCCTGCACGTAATGTTGGACGTTTAAATTTATTTCTATCACGCAACGTTGGTTACTTTACATTAAAATTTTACCATCACGTACCTTTATTCTCTGCACCTATTTATAGTCTTGTAAAATGCGTACATTATGTTTCTTAAGCTACAACTTACAGCTTTGTATTTAAAACCGCATAATTATGGTATAGGCCTTTATTATAATTTAAAATAGTGTTCTTTTTCTCTTTTCACAAACATACAATGTGACGTTTAGATATTTTTTTAAGAAACCGGGTCTGCAATGTTGATTTTAATATCGCTAAAAGCTTTTAACTTTTTAGTATCTATACGCGTTTCTTCTTAGCATTAAATTTTGAATAGGATATAATAAAAATGTTTAGTGCATGGTAGTTGTTAATTCTGTTATCTATAGATGTGTGTTTCTAAACTAGTTTGGTGGAACGAAAATAACTGTTTTAGTAAGTCTGCGGTCGTTGTTATACAAAGTAGTCATGAAGGGCACATGAAATGTACTCAATATGGCTTTACTGGTTTTCAGGTGTCCTCACGGTAAATGTTAGCGTGCTACTTCTTAGTTTAGCATCACCAGATGAATCTAGTCTCGTAAGTCTATCTTCTAATTACATGCATGTTTTCTACTTCTTATTATTTAAGGTTTAAGGCATTTGTTTCGGATGAACCAAATATAAATTTTGCTTTTACAGAAATACGAGGTAGAATTTCTTCTACAACAGCAGTGGTATGACCCTCGACTTCGATATTCAAACCAGTCTCATTACGACTATCTTAACGCCATACATCATCACGAAGACATTTGGTTACCAGATACATATTTCATTATGCATGGAGACTTCAAAGTACGTACACCTGGTATTCCAAACGAATTAGAACTCTACATAAGACACCTGATACGAAATGATTCTATATTCTTTCAGGATCCAATAATACCGATGCATTTCGCATTACGTATATACCGTAATGGTACAATCAACTATTTAATGCGACGGCACCTTATATTATCCTGTCAGGGAAGTCTTAACATATTTCCATTCGACGATCCATTATGCTCTTTTGCATTAGAAAGTAGTAAGTATTTCTATTATAATAACTTTAAAGATTTAAAGCTTTGACAATTTATGTAAATTGTGTGGTACGTAACAGTAATACTCTTTGATGTTGTGAGCTAAATTATTTTGAATGTAATTTCAGTTTCTTACGAGCAGTCAGCAATCACTTACGTGTGGAAGAATGACGAGGATACGCTTCGGAAGTCTCCATCGCTAACCACTCTGAATGCATATCTTATACAGAACCAAACCATTCCTTGTCCCATTAAAGCTAGTTGGAGAGGTAACATACTTCTGTTTTACTTATAACATGCCAACATTGCTTCAAATGGAATTATGTACATCGAATATATATAATGCAATCGTGCCTATACTTATTCGTCCCAAATTATGTAGCTTAGTATCCCAACATCAATGTTTTCTTTGTTACAAGCACTACCTTATTCTTTGCACAGGGAAGGGTATTGTCGATCAATAGAATATTCTGATTAACTCTTTTCAGCTTGGTCTTGTTTTGTGAGAGTTTACTTTAAGTTTATGCAATATTAACATTAGAGAAATTTAGATAGTATTATAAATTAGATACGCTTCAAAAAGTACTGTGTGCAATAGATTCGGTGTAAATTTTTTGTATAACGATTGGTTACTAGTGGTACGCATGATTCATTATTCATTCACACATTGAATTTATATATTTCATTTGTTGTCAATATTAAATAAAGAATGTTGCAAAGAAATCTAGAATATAAAAAACAGTTCGTTACATTTTTGCAAGCAGCTGATGGTATTACACTTTACGAGGATGACGAAGAGCTGACATGTAACCTTTGCCAGAGACGCTTTGAGGAGCAAGGTACTTGAGTCGCACCGGATGCAATAACGTACAGTCCGGTGCAATCGTTTTACAGTTTTATAGCCCGCTTATGTACGAGTAAATGCGCTGTTGTGTTAGCGTCAAATCCTAAGGGATGCGGGGTTTACAATCAAACTAACTTCATTTCATTTTCACTTAACATTACGTACGTGTTATTATTATTTTTACTCGTTTGCACGTAATTTGTGTGGATGCACGTGTTAGCTGATAGTTTTGTTGTTATTGTAAAGTACCAACGTCATATCACAATGCTGACACACAATATCGGTACACAACACGCGTTACTCTTACAAGCAGGAATGTAGAGTTTTTAATTTTTTTGTTTGTAGAAGTTTTATCATACAAGGCCACTGAATGGAGTTATTTAGAATTTATGTACATTAATTAACTTTTTGATTAAAGATAAAAACAAAGAAAGGGAATCTTTTAGCATGTTGCCGACGTTACGAAAGTTATTAAATTCACAGGTAACTACAGCTGCTTAAAGGTGGATCTAATTTTTACAAGAGACCGAGCATTTTACTTTACCACAGTTTTTATCCCTGGCATTATCCTGGTGACCTCCTCCTTCATCACATTTTGGCTGGAATGGAACGCTGTACCAGCCCGTTCCATGATAGGTAAAAATGGCTGGCAATTGGAATGTTCTCGGTCTTTAATCTATTCTATTTTCCATGAGTATGTAGATGTGATGCGGCTGCCATAACACGCTCTTCCTTCACAGGCGCTCTATGCTTTATTGTTGGCAATGTATTGTAGCTCTTGTATGAAAGAGAAATATTATCACCGATCTAGAGAGTATTTTAGATAATGCTTCGTATTTTAGGTAATTACAGCTGCCTCAGGGTGGATCTTAGCTTCACGCGGGATAGATCATTTTACTTCACAACAGTTTTCATACCAGGCATTATTTTGGTGACATCATCGTTTATTACTTTTTGGCTGGAATGGAATGCAGTGCCTGCTAGAGTTATGATAGGTTTGTTCAGTTTCTTTTATTTTCTGATACACCTTATTTCATTTTATTTATCTGTCTTATTTATATTTTACGATTAATAGTAGTGCTACATAATATTCCATCATAATAACACGCTGAACATTTTGCCAATAATTTTAAATATTGAAACTTTCTGCATGACTGAAATGAAATCACGTTATTATAATGCTTTAAAATATGCATTAATCGCCCTGATTCGCCTTGAAAACATCTAAGTTATAAAATCAATCTTTGAGCTTTTAGAATCATAAAAAAATTGAATACTTGCAACAAACGACAAAGGTTTTAGGCTTTAGATGCCACAAGCTAAGCTAATCAGTTCTCATTAACCATTATGCAATATCAAAATAAAGAAATGATTTTAATATTAGATATTGGACAACTATAGGTGTAACTACGATGTTGAATTTCTTCACAACGTCCAACGGGTTTCGGTCCACCCTGCCAGTGGTCTCCAACTTGACGGCGATGAACGTGTGGGACGGTGTATGTATGTGCTTCATCTACGCGTCCTTACTGGAGTTCGTCTGTGTCAATTACGTGGGTAGAAAGCGACCACTTCACAATGTCGTCTACAGGCCAGGAGAAAATCCTGTCACCCAGGTGAATACGTCTTTATGCATTCTATGAAGCCTCTTTTGTGTTCTTAATCCTGCGGTGTACCTTATCTACAGAAATTATTTGTATATTTAAACTTGCACTTACGAATATTTAATTATTATAATTAGCAGCTTTTAAAAACATTTTTTTCTGAAATAAAATAAATAAAAAATATAAATGAAAAAGGCAAATAATTTTAGATATGCGATCGAAGTTCTAGATATTATTCATATGGTTTTAAATGCGCTTTATATAGTGACTTCCTAGTAAAATATTAGTTTAATAATACCTGTTTACTTTCATATTATTAATTCTTACGCTCACAAAAAATAAAAAACTTATTAAATACAATACAGTATAAAATTCAAACTGTGGTACAAAAGTTAAAATAACGTGCACTTTTATATTTTGCTGTATATTACAATTCATTCGCAAAGGATTCGATTTACACTTACCTGAAATTAATTTTATTGATCTAATACATATAAACTTGTTAATTGTTTTTCCTTCGTGGATGACTTGCATTTATTTCCATAATCTTTGCAATGTTTTCTTTTAATACTAATCCACTTTCACAGCATGCCAGTACTCTATTTGCAAGATTGGTTTTTCGGTTTTCCGCATGTTTGTCATTTCAAAATCTGCATGTTTTGAAAAAATTCTAAACGAAAAGGAAATTTAAAAAACACTCTATTAATAACATATTTTCAAATAACAAAGACTACTTTGTGTGGCCATAGAAAACTAAGCTATTATTAATGTCTTTTAGTTACTTTAGACTATTGTGTTTTATTGAAAACATGAAAACATTGCAAAGACTTTATTCGTATAAAATAAGTTATATATTGCCTATATAAAGCGCGGAAGTAGATGAAACATATTATATATATGAGTGTGCTCTTGTGAATAATGTTTGTCTGGCCACAACAATCTAGTCTTACATTCACGTTTGCACATCGTTAGACCATCTTCCACGAGTGAACAATCTCTCTGTATAATGTGTTCACAGCGTCTACCCGCAGTTCTCAGCAGAATTGGCATTATACTGGCCAGTCCCTTGGTAAGAATTATAGCCATTCTCATTGGCACGATCCAAACACTGTTATATTTATTTTACTTAAACACTGTCCTACTTTTTTAGTTAACTGGTACATATATAGAAAATAAGAGCTTTATTTAGTAGATGCGTTACAAAATATAACTAACTCAGATCGAAAACCATTGACTAGGAAATTTAATCAAATATCAAAAATAGGTAAGTACTACATTAAACATATTAGTAGGTTGTTCGCATTGCAAGAGATTGACTAATAAAGTAGGACTCAACTCTGAAAATCGGCAATTATATCAAAGGAAACATAAATGAGGTGTTTACAAAAATATAACAGGCTAGTACCATATCACCTTCACAGAAAATAATCATATTCGCATGTTGTAGTTATTTATTACCCATAATTGTAGTAGTCCCCTTTGATGTAGCTTATAACTAATAGTATAAGACTTGTTAATAATAGATAAACTAGTAAAATTAATACACATATCAATAAAAATGTAAACTCTATATATACCCTTGACGTATAGGTACGAAATACATTCATTCAAAATCAGATAAACCTACTACTACACATAACAGCACATAATATGTATTCAGCTCAATATAAACACAAACACATGTGCATGTAAAGCAACGTAATTCAAAATCAGGTATCGATTGGAACAAGAATTCAAAAACGTTTGCTGTTTACCAGAGCAACGCTTCCCTAATAAAACAATTGAAGCTTTCGCAAGTCACCTTTAATAAGCTTGCTTAGTCATAATAAATCTTTACATTCATCTATGTAGGAGGCGATGGCATTCCTCAATTGGGCCAAATCTGAAACTCCCCAACCGGGATCGAGTGGTGCTGTAAGTGATGTCACTGAAACATCAAAATACCATTCGCCACCATTTCATCTTAGACCTGATATCACAAAACTAACGCATACTTTTGTTTAATGCCTCTTCGGATTGCTACAGCCTGTAAGTAGCCTATCATTTTATTTATGTAGAGTTTTCTTTATGCTAAGTTCAATTGTTGACATGAAAGACTTGGCCTCCTTGTCGCACATCACGGTCCTTAGCTTCACGTAACTGCACTTCGAGCACCCGACTACCCCGTAGATATATATATAGCATGTATTGTCAAGTTAGGCGCGTCTATAATTTGTGTTTATTGTTTAGGGGGATAAAAAGCGTGAATCGACTGGTGCAGCCGATCTAGTAACGTGCACGGCCTGTTCCGGCGCTCCGGGCTCGTGCACTCATACAACAAATAACGGAGGCGTAACCGAGGTACATAACATACTAAAAGATCGAAACACATCGAAGCTTATTATGCTTTTATAATTTTTTTTCTTCATTAATTTTTATTGTAACTCAACATCTTGAACACAAGGACATACTAAATGACGTTTTCGACGTTTCAGAATTTTATGCTATTTATTTATGAAAGTGATTTTATATGTAGAATCAAATGTTTCAATAAAGCACAAGCGATCGATTGACTATTTTTGTTTGCTGCCATCATTCATTTACGAATTAATATTTTTCAGCAATGTTTCGTCCAGGTCCGCAAAAAGGAGCCCCCTCATCCCATTCGAGTGGCGAAGACTATCGACGTGATAGCGCGTATCACTTTTCCAACAGCGTACGCCGTGTTTCTCATATTTTTCTTCATACACTACAAAGCCTTTTCTTAATGCTGCCTTTTTGTCCCCAGCTACAAGATGCTTTGTAAAAATAGTATTTAAAAAGCATCTCGATATTTTTCTATGTCATACTTTGTCACCGCTACTTTTAAAAGTCACAAGTACGTTCGAATTAATATTTTAAAACGATCAAACTGTTGTGGTTATTCACACTTGTGTTTTGAGTGCTAAACAAGTATAGAAGTGAAATTATTAATAAAGACTTATACTTAGATTGCTTTCGTCAAAGTATATTTGTGATACACTGTAAGAGAAATAATTGGAGTTAATAGTTCTGTAATAGATTCCTTTAAATACACATTGGTATTGCATACATTTTACGATACGTTTAAATGATAGGATAATGCGGGATCAAACGTAATAGCGTATACATAAGACGTAGTTAAGATCTCGAACGCGAAATGATTGTGATAATCATTTCTTTTATGTAGTGGTGCCTAAAGAAATCTATTTCAAAACAGAATCAATCCAACCAAGTATTATAAAAAAACATTTGTAAGAAATAAAAGGATAATATTATTAATTATAAGTATCACCATTAGTGGTAGTGGTTCATGCATGATAGGTACACATTGTGAATTGTGATATAATTTCATTAACTTTAGAACTCTTATCGCTTTACGAAAACACGTTGGTACAATTAAAATCATTTATATCATTATAGTTCACTTGTTTATATTTTCAAATAAATTTCTAATCTATTAGTTGTAGAGATTGAAAGCTCAAATGATTGTTATGTCTCAAGTTTAGCCTTTTAATTGTTTTGCACATTTAAGTCAAAATACCGATATATATTATTATGTAAATGGAAAACCATGAACATGCCTTCTAATGTAATTAGAAATGTGTTTATTTGCGGATTCTTAAACCCTAGTATGTCTGATATATTTTAGAAGTAAGCTTTAAATCATATTGATATGTATAAAGTTAAATTTTATGAAAATGATTGATAAAACTTATATAGTATAAAATAAGGCGAATAGATAAATTAAATAGCACGATTATAATATATAACGGCCAATCTGTATTTTATATAATAAAATTATAACCTACTACAAATATATCATTGCAAAATATTTATAAATATATATTTATAAATAATACTTAAAATATAAAGCAAATCCAGTATTCGAATACCTATTGATGAAGAATATTATTATTTTCAACTTCTTTTTTAAGTAAGTAATGTCCTCAAGGTATATGTATTAGGTAAAGCACGCAGTTTGCCGTTGATAATGTACCAGCGAATATTTTATGAAAATGTCTTGATTGCTTACCTATATGTTATGTTGAAAATTACGATACGTGTACCTATATTTAAGACTTCAACTGTAGTCTAAAGAGGAATAATGAAATAACGTAATAATTCCTTAAATAGAAAGCTTCATATGCCAAACAAATATTTGCAAATAATTAATTAATTGTCCGACTACATTCACGTAGTCACTTTGTGTACTAATATTTTAAATCCGTCCAGCAACCCTTAATTCGACGAAATGTAATGGAGACACTAATACATATTACGTAGGAACCTAATTATTGACGAAGCATAATTATTTGATGTAGACATTTGTAAGCCCGACCTGCCCTCTTATTAAATAACAACAGACAACAGAAAAAAATGCTATTTATATGAGTATAATCTCTTTATGTGTCTTACGTTTACGTGTGAATTACCTTAGTTTATATTACTTGGTGCTTCTTTGCACGGCCTTTAAAACCATTA
Organism: Eurema hecabe; assembly: GCA_026213755.1. Classification (NCBI taxonomy): domain Eukaryota; kingdom Metazoa; phylum Arthropoda; class Insecta; order Lepidoptera; family Pieridae; genus Terias; species Terias hecabe. Next base: position 7,690,197 of record JADANM010002527.1, read on the forward strand.
TATATTATTGTCTATTTAAGATATAATCAACATGATAAAAATATTCTTTCGTATTTAAATTAAAACTAAAGAGGTGATTTTGATTCATGATTAGAGCAATATATCTACTATAGCAATTTCTTTGTTAAAGAAGCACCCAAGTTAGCAGCTATTCTTTAAATTGCTTAAAATTTTAATGCGGACCAACGAGTCAACTGTTTTTTAAAATAACTAGATAAATTTAAAATATTTTATGTAGTATAATCTATTTTAACCAGTAAGAACAGAAATTTTTGGCTGTGCTTATATAAAACTACATTATACATATATAGTATTTAATATATTTGTAATTTTTCCGGACCCAGTCAATTGCTATCGAATTGTCCAAAAGTTTAAATCGCCTTTAATATTTTTAATGTGTGAACGATACAAAACTGAACACCTTGTGACAAGAATTAAACAGACGATGTACTTATAAACAGCTAGAAATAGGCTTATTTGCGTATACATGATTAAGGCTTAATATACCTGCAAACCAATCAAAGAGCATTCGCACCCTATTGATAGAATTTTAAGAATATGTCATTGATATACCCGAGTGATTATTAAAATTATCTACGAACGAATATAAAGCTACAAAATTATATAAAAATATAATTTAACACTGTTGCCTTTAGCCTTCCTAAACCTATTGCTAAATATATTTTATTGGCCATATTTTTCTTATAATTAAATTTAAGATAAAATTACATATCATTCGCTTTATAAAACAGCAAAATATAAAATATTAAGTACCTATTTATATGTATAAACTTATACAAGCAATTTGCTATTATGTATTTTTTTCGATGTGAATCTAATAAAATAATATATTATTTACATGTAATGCATACGTACTTTGAAATCTATGTATTTTTCTATTTAATAATAAATGGTTAAGTTTTGGAAAAAATCTATAAATATTATAATTATGTGTGAGTAAAACATAAATAATTAATTTATGCTAGCATATTAATTTATTTATTTATACCTAAAGAGTATTCCCATATGAGGCAAAAAAATGTGTCCAAATATAAAAAATATAAATTAATTTTATGTGTCAAGATTATAAATACCTGAATCTTATCAAATTAAAAAACTGTTTAACATTATATCTACACTATAAGGGTCGGCCTTTTTTATTTAAAGTTAAACTAAAATGTAGCTTATTTTTATTTATTTTTATTACATTACAAACTGCTAGGATATTGTGCTCTTAAGCTATTGGCGCTTTACTTATGTGCGTAAATTTTGTCAGTCCCTTTTAAACTTTTCAAGATTAATGGTAATGCTGATATGGATAGATGGGATTATTCTTAAGCAAACGTGACATTATCTATCATGTTACTTTAAAGGATGTTTTTGGCTACTCCTCAAATAAGTTTCAATATTTACTATTTATTATCTACAATTATCTTATTCCAGCTTTGATTCGGGTGCATAGCATATGTAGTTAATATGATTAACATAGTTTACACTTAGATTTTTAGGTTATAATGTTGTTCAATAAAATAATGTTATAATTATTCAGTATCACAAAAGACATTAGTGAGATAAAAATTGAAGCTTTTGTAGCTTAATATTAGGTAAAAATTAAAAGTTCGATACACATTTTGTCTATGTGCTATGCACGTGTAAGAATTTTTTATTATAGTAATTTATAAATAAATAGGCACTACTTATAGTAGCTATATTGTAGCGAAAGCGGATTGGGTTTACAATTTAAAATTAAATTACGATTATAGCATGCAAGTGATCTTTAAATATTTATTCTTAGTTAAGAAACTTACTATATATTGATTAGTGGGTTAACCGTTCTACTCGCGTTAATTTATAAACAGAGTCTATTGTTTGAAGACAAAAATATTGTTCAACATTTTATGTACCTAGTACAAAATGTTATCTTACTTATTAGTTGTTGTAAAATTTAAAATTAATTTATATATAATTAACTACACTTTTATTCTAAAATTGTGGCCATTTTATTTACAGAGTTATATGTATGTTGTATATTGTATAAAATACGCAACTAATGCGCACGTCAAAATGTATATGTATTGTTGCATTGTAAATAATTTTACTGTAAAGGTTATCAATTTTCATGAAATAAAACACAAGTTCGAAATAAAGGCTGTCTTTAAAATTTCTTGCAATGTTATTTACTCTCTCATATGTCAGTATTCGTTTAAAGAAATACCTAAGTGATTTTATAGTTCTCTTCCTAATTTTTAAAAATAATCTATTTGCGAGCCGACCATGGTGGGTTCCTTATTAATCCATTACATATGTAATACTTATAAATAATGGTATGAACTGTGGAATTTTATTTGATGTAATACTCCAGATATTGTCTAGTGACAGACAGCCAGACAGAAGAGAAAGAACTATTTTCCTTTTAATAATTAATTAACCCTAAAAAACAAAAACTTTAAGAACAGGATCACTTAATGCTAATTGTCCGTCCTTTCCTGTAGATAATCGACTTATTTTTACTTACGATCTTTGGATTGTACAGAGATAAAACCTCTCTCGAAATTATACAGAATATACTTTTTTCCATATTCTTAGTGAAAACTAAACGTAGGGCTACCATCCGTCCGAATTTCCTCGGAATTGTCCTAGTTGGGAAGACGTCTAGGGACCGTCCGACCGAAGAGCGACAAATTAGTTTTTGATCAGTTTAGTATATAATAAAAATTATGGAACTTAAGTATTAGGTTCCAAAATCCGGGGAACCTACTCTTTATGTACAGGCAGGTTTTAGAGACAGCCACCCTTACTGTAAGGTACTTTCCGACAATGTAGAATTATGAAACTTGAATAGTGGCATTCGAGGATGTCAAAAGGAAAAGTAATGCGAATTTAAGTTAAAATACTCGGTAAAAAAGCTTTATAATGTATATATGCATGTTGCGAAATTTGTTATAAGCCGAACGCTCTTAACGTTTTAACCATTTCAGCCTTTATGACATACAGTTCAGAAATTTCTAAGTCGTGAAACTTACAATAATCTATAATATAGAAATGAATCGCAAAATGTGTTTATAAGCGCATAACTCGATAACCGCTGAACTGATTTACATAAATCTTTTTTTAGAATAATCCTCGATGTACGAGGATGGTTTTAAGCTGAAAAAATGGTAGGCATAGCATATAGGTTTCGGGTAAGATTAGTACAGCGTGAACGAAGTTGCGTTGGGATGACTAGTTTATAATAATTTGTTGCAATAATGTAGATATAGAATACTAAAAATACAGTAAGTTCATCGCTTTATTGACAATGAATTTGTCAAATAGTCAACACTTAGGTACTAAAGAAAAAAAAACATTGACAATTGAGATTGACATTATTGTCATTGAAAGTCATGGTAACGAAATAATAAATATCAAATATGATATTCACAATTCCCAACAATTATAAAATGATTTTTTAACTTTTAATAACTCGTAAACGAAATCGTGAAAGTTTATTTATTTTACATAAAACTGATTGACACTTTTTTTCTAAAACGAAGACTGTTACTTATTGGAAAGAAGAATTTTCGATTATTTCGCATAGCATTATAGAAAACTATGTAAATTTAAAAAAAAAGTAATAGAAATGGTGTTTCTCCACTTATGGACTGTATTACATTGGTACCTAAGACCTTTTGTAAAATGGTTCTTAAGAAAGACAACTTGTCTGTGTGAGCTACAAAGAATATGCTATGGTGATAAACTGGGAGCACAAAGAACTTGCAATGTAGAAAAGTCGTTAATGCTATCCCGTACCAGAGATATTAAAGAGGTGATGGCCTTCTTAGATGCTGTAGTATTAGAACGCAGGTTTACACCTAATAACTTTGAAGATATACTAAATCCATCTGTATCTATTGTTGTAAGAGTTAAAAAAATCAATACAAAATTGCATCCAACATTTAGCTCTTCATTTAGATATTGTTTACAACAAATATGGTGTTATAGACAATTAATTGATGAAGTAGAAGAACTTCGACAGATCCCTTATGACAGCCATAACATACAACATGAGAACAAACTGATCAAGCTTTGGACTCTATTACAACCAAATGAAATATTAGAAGATAGAGTCACAAAAAAATGGCAAGATATTGGATTTCAGGTAAACTTCATAATTTTTTTAACAAAATAACAAGTCTTTACACCAACTAGAATTTATAAAGTTCTAAAAAAAATCCTTTTTTCAGGGAGATGATCCAAAAACTGATTTTCGTGGAATGGGTCTACTGGGGCTGGAAAATCTTTTATACTTTGCTTCAGAATATCCCCAAGTTTCAGGTCATGTATTAAATCATTCGCAACATCCCAAATATGGCTACACTTTTGCCATTGTTGGAATTAATTTAACTTCAATGGCTTTTGATCTACTCAAAGATGGTTCGGCCAAGACATACATGTTTAACTCTAAACAATATTTACCTAATGTTGACCTATTTCATAGGTTCTATTGTTATCTATTTTTTGAGTTTGACAAATTGTGGATAGAATCGAAACCCGAAAATATAATGGAATTTTCTATGATATTTAAAAAATTTGAAAATTCAATTCGATCTCAACTTGCTGACCCAGCATCTGTTTTTAGAATATGTATTAAAATTGACACTATATAGAAGCTAATAATGAACTAGAGTTGTAACTGTAGGGATGCATTTTCACTTACTGCACTAGATCTACAAAAAAATAAAATTTCCTCGTCCAGTGATTTAACTAGAAAATTTTTACTAATATGGCTATGCTAATTATTATATGTGTTTAATTAGATATTAGCGAAATTCTAGGATTAGTATTCACAAGTCTAGATCAACCATTCACAATACACTGGTTTTGAAAGAAACATCACACATTCACAATGAACATTAAATGTGTTTTTGGTATACTTAGGGAGAGTATTCATGCTTTAAAACTAAGTTAGATTTTTAAATAAAAATTGACAACTTGTTTCGTCAATGGTGAAAGCTTACAATTATATATTTAACTAGCTGTTGCTCGCGACTTCGTCCCCGTCGGATCTATTTCTATTATTATGTTATAGTGAGTCAATCTTAGAAGATAGACATATACTGTCGCGGATTTTTTTTTAGATCATTTAAAGAGGAATAATTCTTTCATACATATTATTTTTGTATCTTGAACCGTTTTCGCAACGCACGCAAAGGAAGCCCTAAAAGATAAATAATTTTCCCCTTTTTTTCACATTTTACATTATATCTTCGCTCTTATTAGTCACAGCGTGATGTTATGTAGCCTAAAGCCTTCCTCGATAAATTGTCTATTCAATACAAAAACAATTTTTCAATTCAAACCAGTAGATCCTGAGATTAGTGCGTTCAAACAAACAAACTCTTCAGCTTTATATATTAGTATAGATTATAATATTGTGTGTTCACTAATGTATTTCTATGAGATTTATACAAAATATAAAACAATAAACATGTGATAAAATTTAAGTTTTTTTTTCATCCATCAGATCTCAACTAACAGAACAAGGTTACTATTGGGAAATTATATGCATAGATGTAGAAATTGATTTTCAGTTTTGCGAGATTACCAAAATTCTTTACATATAAGTTAATAACAACAGTCTTGACTAAATATATAATAAAATTTATTTAAACTTATAAAAATAAAAAAATGCATAGTAGTAATAAAAGTTTGTAAAAGTGTCCATTATTATTTTTTTGGGATTTGTCTAGTCAAACATGGACGGATTCCCAGATTTATTCTCCCTAAAATGTATAAAAGAACAAATCTACTTTTTCTTTTTGTCTTTCTTCACTTCTTTTGTTGGCTTTGGTTTTCTTGCTTTCATCAAAGCAATCAGAGCAGTTATTGCAACAAGGCCAAATCCAGCAACTCCTATTTGCCAAATCCAAGGATGTTTTTCTAATATTTCAAGTCCAAAGCCAATGGAAAACTTAAGGAACTCCACACACCAATCAACAATGTCATCACTGGAAAAATAAAATAATTGTTAATATATCACAGTAAATTTAATCATCTTACCAAATTTACATTCACATGAAGTGTTAAAATGAAGAATATCTTGGTATTGGTAAAACTATCTAACTAACTATGCATAAAGCACTATTGCATTTCACCATTTCACCCAATTCCTGTAGTACTTGTGCTAAAGAATAACAAATTTCCGAACATACTCAGAAACTTTCACATTTATAATACATATGTATTTATATTACAAGATGGAAGAATGGAATAAATTCCATTCTAGAATCACATACATGAATGTATGTAAATGTGTTAAACACTTTAAATACACCTTAACTTTTGATTGTTAAATTTTAATTTAAGCTCAATTACTTTATATAATATATTAACACATATACTTACAAGGGTGATGACAGCAAAGGAACAGTTTCACCTTTTACATTTTTATACCAGTCTTGAGCAAATGTCACAAATGATTTTATATCATTTTTGGGTAGATCATATCTATAAACTTTTCCGAGGCGGAAGCTAAAAGACATACATTAAAGTTTATTAAATATTTGTTTATAATCACTGTTCTAATAAATAATCTGAGTTAATAAATACATACTTTATATTGATTTATAGGCATTACTGCAGCTGTATTTGTGACATTCATTCATATTTGTATATATAATTTTTATACAAGAATATTAAGATGATTAACAATTACCTCAAAAAAGGGGTACATTGTTTTTCAATGAGAAATATTTATTTTTCTGAATTCTATTTATGTAGTTACTCACAGAAGAAATGCTGGCAGTTTGGTAACTTTGAAACGTTTGGATGTAAGCACACCAGCTAAGTTTGCATCAACTCGTGCTACATTGACTCTTCCACGTAATGTGGCACCAACACCTTCCCAAACAGCATGAAGTCTTTGACACTCAACACATGATGCACCATAGCTAAAATAACAATGGTAAACATATTTGAAATAAAATATTAGCAGTAAAACATTACTGCTTCAATTCACATGTCCCTTACAAATTAAGTTAACAATTCTTCAGTGTTTCAAAATAATTTCACATACCAATATTTTGTAGTACAGCCATTCACAACTTTTTAAACAAAATTTATTCATGTATTTTTAAACATGACATAAATTATGGAAGTATAATTGAAACTTACAACATCACAAACCAATCTCCTGTAGTTGCACCAGTTGCTGCTTGTGTTAAATGCTCAAAAATTTTATCTGTTAACTCTTTAACAGAGGGAGATTGATTCTTTTCCAAATAACCATATATTTCACCTTCACTAGCATCACCTAAAAATTTAAAAAAACACTACATTTGAAATCTGATATATATAAAATATTATCTATAGTTTCAGATTTAAGTCTCTTTCACACTGTATATGTATTTATTTAAAACATTCTAATAATTTTATGTAATGAAATATTATAATATAATACAACCAATCAAATAAAAAATAAAAACATATTACCATCATAAAGTAATGGCACCCCATGTCTGAAAAAAACTATTGCAGGTTCTTTACTTGGACTGTACAATCTAGCCAGATGACTATTGACTGCTTTCACAGATACAGCATTCAACTCTTTTTCAAAATCTTCCTGTAAATTGTCTATAATCCTTTCTAGTTTATCACATTCCTGACAATTTGGTTTGTCTGAAACAAGTGATAAGTATTATTAAATAATCATACATATTTATTCATACAGATGATATGTTAAAGTATCAAACAAATTTCTATACAACATTATTATTTCTAAACAATCTGAAAGTAACAGTGTAACATTGTTTATCAATTAATATCTGATTCCAATTTTAGGAAATTGGTATCTATTTTATAATAAAAGAATTTCTTATTGATTCAGTAGTCACACAGTAGGATTATCTCACTATAACAGCAATATAGAGTAAATATTCAAAATAATTTTGAGTCTAATGAGTCAGATAAATACTATACTAGGACTATGACACAAAATAATAGACTTCTTGTATTTAAGTAAAAGAAATGTATACTTACGAAATAAAACTATTAGTTTGTCTTGTTCTTTTATAAGGTGCAATAGGTCATCGTCGCTCACACTTTGTAAGTTTTGACTTTGTATATGATGGACATTGAAGATGAACACAAAGAAACTTAACATTAACATAATTTTCATTATTTTTAGAGTTAATAAATAACAACTTTAAGACAAAACACAAAATTTTATGAGTATGTTATAATAAGTAAAATATTGCATTTATAAAAATTAGGTACTCATTAATGGGTAAAGATTCCAGGTTAAGCAGTTTTATGGTTTAGACTATTTAGCGCTTTTTTAAAAATGATGATCTATGAATTACGATTTTACGTTTTAGATTGTACATTCAATATATTTTTTTCTTGGTTTATTCGACGAAGCTCATTGCAGTTTGCACTTTGCAGTTTACACTTAACAAAATTACAAGTTTACAACACCTGTCACAACTCACAAGTCACAACGTCCTACTTCGCAAGTTTTTTTTTCTTTTCTTTCTTATATTATGGCATTAGCGTCTAGCTTTTTGCCAATGTCAATATGATAAGAGGCAACGTGGTCAAGATAAAAGTCGATATGAGTCAAGTAAAATCGTCATCAAGTCGTCATTAGTCGAGTCAGTCAGTCGTTTCGTTCTGCCCTTCGTAAAGTGATAGTAAACTTTACGAAGAACCTCGACGAATCTTGGAGCAATCGGAACGGCGCTACAATGCGCTCTCAAATGAATTCTTCATTTCTTGGACACTTATTAGCTAGTTTACTGCATGATTCACTATCATAATCAAAGATTAAATCACTTTATGCACCATAAAAGGAATATTCAATAGAGATTACAACTAGACGCCGCAAGATTCCCGCCTAAACAGTACTTCGCAAGTTCACATCATAATTCTTTGGCATAACTTTTTTTTTTTTATTTAATTTAATGACCTGGTAACAAAGACCTTTAGGTCATATCTTATTTATTATTTTTACACTTCACTTCATTTCTTTCTGCCCTTCGTAAAGTGATAGTGAACTTTACGAAGAACCTAGACGAATCTTGGAGCAATCGGAACGGCGCTACTAAGCGCTCTCAAATGAATTCTTCATTTCTTGGACACTTATTAGCTAGTTTACTGCATGATACACTATCACAATCATACATTAAATCACTTTATGCACCAAAAAAGGAATATTCAATCGAGATTACATAAAGACGCCGCACAATTCCCGCCAAAACTCTTGGCATAACTTAAATGACAAAATCCACAGCGTAGGTAAATTTCATCCACAGACCACAGGTTAATAATAAAAAAAATAAGCTAAGGCACATGTTTATAAAAACATATTAATAATGATGGTACCAAAAAACGTTGCCTGTCTTACTTATAATTCTAAAGCGATTGAGAAATACTTCTTCTTTTCTTTCTTATATTATGGCATTAGCGTCTAGCTTTTTGCCAATGTCAATGTGATAAGAGGCAACGTGGTCAAGATAAATATGATAGTTTTGTAATAGATTGTGGTTGTCCCCCAGGTTTTAAAAAGTGGACGTAATGAAAAAGAATCCATAATAATTAAAAAACTATTAGTCTCAGTTACAAAAATGGGGTGTGAATATTTTACTTACATAGTCAGCTCTCTGTTAAAACAGCGTCAATCTTGTTTTCATTTCAATATTTTACTTTAAAAGCGATTCGCTAACATAGACGTTTCACGTTAAAAACAAAGGCCGTGTGGCCCAGCACAGACCCACCCGCTTCTTTAATAAACCATTTTCCTAAATACCAAAATTTTATCAACATATAGATATCAAAAATTTTATATTGATTTTTAAAATTGCCATATATTTTATGAATATGACATTTTGATTTGAATAATGACTGTGACAATCAAGGCTTTAAAAGTCAACTCAACAGTCGATAGCAAAAAATAAAAATATTATGATTTTCTAAGAATATTTTTATACTTCATTGAACACTTTTTAGGAAAATATTTGTCGGTGCTGATATAAACCAAAGAGTAGGTTTTTTGTAACATATTTAATTTTTCTATGAATTACCTATATTTATTTATAAGATCATAAGTTCATGAGTTGAAGTTGTTGTCCTTTGCGTAGCTACTTCCATAAAACGCCCCAATTAGAAAGTTAGAAGCATTGATCTAACAACGAAGGATCCTATACTATACTATTATAGAGATGCTATTCTCTACAAACTTAAATATATATAGATTTTAATAAGCGTAGTATTGAAATCATTATTTATTGCCTTGTAACGCTTTTAAAAGGATACATGAGTCATCTCTGATATCACCGTTCACAAATCATATTTTCATCCTGCAGGGATATTATTAGGTATCTGTTGTAATAATGGCTGAAGTTGAAGAAAAGGTGGTAATGACCCCCAAAAGTAAAACGGCGACATCAACAACTTTGGTAGTTGAAAGAAAGGCCGTCATAGCAGAACCAAGTGATAAAATACACATAGCAGGTGGTGACCACACTGGTATTATTATCAACAAGGAAAAAGTTTATGGTATGTCATTACAACTTATTTTAAACATCCAAACAACTAATATAGAGTGTTATCATGAAAAATTCTGATAAGCATTTAGTTATTAAATAGATTTAGCAGAAAAAAAAATGGTCAGAGTATAATAGCAAATGGGGTGCTGAATGATAACTGTTTATTAATAATATATTGTGTATTGTGGATGTTAAGTTATTAACTTTTCTTTATATGTTTACAGAGAATGGTCTGACTGAACCATGTCATGCACAATTGGAATTCTGTGTCTATTTAGTGTCGTCTACTGATGGAACACACACCCGAGAAGCAAGAGCTTTACGGTTTTGGTTTAAGCCAGATATATCATCTCAGGACTGCCAACATGAAGCTCAAGCTTTTTTTAGGGAACTTGTTAGTCCTCAAAACTTTCCTAAAGGTAAATTTACACTTTATAATTGACATGCTGTATTGTATTTGAATAAAGTTTTTATTTACCTAAGAATTATGTTTTAATCTTTATATAGTCGGAACTTCACATAAAGAAATAAGATCATTTTTCAGAATTATAATCTATATCTTGCCTTAAATAATATCAATGCTTCATATATCAAAAAGTATCTGGTGTATTAAGTAGGTAGATTTAAGTATACCTAAAAATGTATTGTAAATATGATGTTAGTCATCACTCTGTATCTGTTTTAGATTATGTGGGATTCATTAAAAAAATCATAAAACTAATGCAGAATAAGTATCATCAGTTAAAAGTTTTAGAGGTTGAACTACGGCAGGAAGGAAGCGGTCTACCACCACCAGGTAATTATTAAGTTTTATTTTATGTAAATAAAATACACCCCTAAAAATACTCACCAATTGGGTTAATAGTATAAAACACCCCAAAAAATACCTTTTTTTTCAATACTTATGTTTGAATATTCTTTAGCAATCGTGATTATTTCTGTGATTAATAAATTTATTTATCTATGTATATTTAAAATATAAAAAATTAATTTTATATGGTACAGAGGCAAATGGCGTTATATCGAGTAAGGATATTGTATACAAGTATTCTAATGGTAGTATGTATATGATTTTATTATGAGTGTTGGCATGAGTTTTGTAATTATGCTAGATTTTAATAGTTAACACATTGACTTCGATATAAATATTTGGTGTTTATAGGTATAAGACAATTTTTTCTACCTATGACAGTATTTTTTTAAAATATAGCTCTTACCTCCATTTTGTTGTCCAGTTAGTAATCACATTCAAATTTCCTTTCTATTACCTCTTGTTCATTGAAGTAAGAGATACCTTTTGCGAATTTGATTGGCGTAAAATACTATTTGTTTAATAGTTTATAATATTTTTTGTACATACATTTTTATATTTATAGAAATCATGTTTTTCAGATTCATACAATTCAATTTAATTTAGTGTTTCTATAATCATTACAGTAATTTTAGTGAAACTAATTCTGCATGATTATTTATAATATTATAGGATTTTAGCACAATTAAAGTGTACATTGTAAATACACATGCTATCACAGTTTTTAGAATGCATGTAATGTCCATAGTTTATATTTAGTGAAGCAATCATAAAGAATCATTTTTAATATCAATAACTACTTTTCAGCTTTCATTGAAGATAGTTTTGCATACCAGAATACGCAATTCTCTGAGCAAAAAGTACTGGATATGATAGAAAATGCTTACCCAAATCCTTTGAGTGTTGATGATTTTGTAAAGTGAGTATAAACTATAAACCTAATTTTATTAGTCTTTCTTCTTTACATTTAATAACCATGATACTAAAGTTATTGTACTTTATATTATGTGTATATCAAATGGATATTTCCCTCATTCATAGTTATTTTTAGAGCTGAAAAGTGGTCCAAAACTGAAGTGAAGGATGCTTTAGAGTCGTTGGAAGAAAAAGGTCTAACTCGACCTCTATCAGATGGCTTATACATACGACAACACAGTGTTGACACACAGGTAATATAAATGATTATATGCTGTACTTACTTTTTCTTCAAAGTGTCATTTAAATTAACTATTCGTATTTGTTTACAAAAATAAACCATGTCATCACATGAAACTGCAACTTAACATTATCATGTAAAGTTAAAAAATATGGAAAATGAACATGAGATTTTACTTTTTTCATTTAGCTTAAACATTATACATATGTTTGTTAATAAAGTATTTTTCAGGTTGTAAAACAAATGCCCACATTGAGCTCTGCTCGACAACCAACCATTGCCGTAGTTACAGCATTGTACTGTGAGAAACAAGCTGTTGATGCCATGATGGATAATCAAGAAACATATGTGCGATTTACTACTGTTGGTAAGTCTTTTTAATTAATAATAAGCAGAGATTTTATGGATATGAAATTTCAGATTATAATACTGGATATGATAATATATCATTCCTATATTTTCATAACCAGATACGGATATTATTTCGGATTAACCTTTAGTTTCGCATAATTTCGGTTACGGTTCGGTTATAAACAAACAATGCGCGCGGCTTGTGTGCGCCCATTGTTTTTGCGTTTTGAAGTCATCCAGACTTAATTTCGTTAATTTTGTATGAAGTTTTGAACTTAAGCAAATTTTAGAAGTCTCCAAAACTCCCAAATAAAATAATCTTTAACATGTTATTATTTTTTTTATAAAAAGTATGAACTTCATTACCCATTTTATTAACATATTCATGCAAACTGTCATAATATGTGTATGGTAGGATGAGGGATTAAAAAAAACAATATTATTTTTATACCTTATTTTTAATACACACAAGGCAACAAAATTATATAAATGTAAATGGTCAATGTGGGTGATGTCCTCTATATCAGTGCCAACATCATAACAACAAAATAATTTTAAACCTAAACATTCATTACATGGTTTACACTAAAATAACAGAGGTGGGACATAAAAGTAATACAATAAATAAAAATAACAAGCTCTAGAATTGCAATACACATGAATACAAAAATATTTATGTACTGGTCTAAAATGACTTAATAATAAAAATAAATGTAATTTATGTGTAGTGTAAGTACACCACAGTACTACATAGTTTCAACAAAGTTCATTTTGATTGAAAATTTAATGTCATTAATAATTATTTTGCTTTAAGAATATGCATTATATACCTAGAGGGTATACAACTTACTTCTTGTAAATTGTTTCTGGTGTTCCAATTTCATGTTTAAACAATCTATAATTGCCTCAAACCACATCTTTGGCAAATTTTAATTGGCCTTAGTCCAATAAATTGATTCAATGTTCCAGTTCAAAGCTCAAAAGAATACAACACAGTTGTATATTAATTGTTAAATTTAAAATTTAACTCTCTTACTCGTACAATATCCTCACTAAAACTTAAGAATGACATATCTTGCAGCCTGTGCCTTAGAGGTATATCAGTTAAATGACTTGCATCAACTTCTATGCTAAGAATACTAGTATCATTAATATATCTTACTGTAAAACGAAGTGTGAATAGAGCTGCTGAAACAAAAATTAAGTATTTTATAAATATCCTTTTGAATTTTAACAACATTAAATATAGCTGTCTTTTTTTGAACATGTTGTTTCTTTTTTTTTTAATTTATTAATATCCTTACTTACTTTGGAATATGTCGGAAGCTTTCTGCATATGAATTATTTCTTCCTCTATGTCACCATCCAAAATTGATCTGGTTTTAACATTGTTTTCGCCTGTGAAATTTGCGTCTATTTCACAAACAACATTGTTGTGGTCTATATTGTTTGTGCCTGTTGATATTGCTATACATAATCTAGAAATTAAAACATATTTAATAATCAATCTATAGTATTATTATTGAATAATGTTCCAAATTGAAATTTAGAAATCTATTACATAAGAAAGTAATATGATGTCTACTATGTACCTTTCTGGGTTTGATTTCATTTCACCTTGCACCTCAAATACATCTTCATAATTTAATGATCTTGGTAGACGAAAAATCATTTCATTGTTTTTATGTGACATGTTTCCTAGGGCTTGTCCATTGGCTGTTCCATACACACCCTCATTCTGTGCCCCGTTTCTATTGTAAATTACCATTTTGAAGTGAATATTTTCTGACTTTAGTAGTAATTTAAGAGCACTTGTTTCAAATTCTGTAGTGACTAGTTAAATGCAATTTGTTTACGACTACGCAGCGGTTATAAAGCAAATTAATCCCTTAAGGAAACTACTATTTAAACCAATTGGGAAAGCCTTCAGTCTCATTCATAAATTATATATACGTTTTATTTTGTTATATTAAAATTTATTGTAAACATATGCCTAATAATAAGCCTAAGGCAATGGTTCGATAATATATAATGTAAAAAATTATAACAACTATATGGTACAAGTAGAAGTCAGAACACATACCTCATTTCACACAATTATGTTTATGAAATTATTTCGTTGCATACAGGTATTTCACTATTTATGAAATTGAATATTTTGAAACTTATCCATTCATTATATGGATAGCATCACAGCATACTGAATAACACATAATCAATGATGCACTTATCGTAATTCGTAATCTCTATTCTCTTTACTCTTATACTAAGAAGTAAGACGTCTAAGTTCTAACCCTCAACATTCAACAAACAAGACGTTTGACATTGACATTTAGAAAATTTACGCGCAGGCGTAGGTGTAACACAAGTGCCTTATTTTTAATAAGGATAAAAGTTAATGAAATAATTAAAAGGCTAAAGAAAAAAATTAACGGAATAAAATATTAATAAAAATTTTGGTGACTAACTCTTACCCAAAAAGGCAATCCAAACACAGTTTAAACATTGTTTGATAATACAAGGAACTTTTAATATAAAACAGGTTTTCAAACAAGCTTCGTTCAGCGCGTATCAATGAAAGATTTAAGATGGAATGCTGATGCTTGGTTATAGATGACGTAATGTCGAAAACAAACACACTGACATACTACCTATTAACCATATAACCACTACAGTCGACACACACCTTGAATCTAAATTTTCATCACACTCCCAACACAGTTTCTTTAGGACGTCAGCTTCAGTGAACGGCTACTTGAATTGTTCGCTCCATAGCTACGATTTATATATTATTAGTTCTGACTTGTGTGGTCTATGCGGACATGTATTCCATTATTTAAGATACTAAATTTAATATTTATTAAAGGTATTTACTTCACAAATAAAGAAGTGGGCTTATCTTGCTTTTAAGTGGATACGTAATAAAGAAATGACACACTAACTCGGTTTACCTTTATTATATATAGTACAGGTTGTGATAAGAATTAGAAACACTTGAGGCGTTGTTTAGTTTTGCGGATCTTGTATAGCTAAATAAATATCGTTTGTAATTAAAGATATAAACCAATTGCACATTTGATCTTTTACCTGTCACTCTTGAATTAAAATTCATTTTCAAATAAATTTTGATTCAGCTCTACATGTAAAAACTATACCTTCCCTATCCATCTATTTAATTGTTCACATAATATAAAATTCCAAATTAATATACCTAAGTAATAAAAGGCTTCACAAAGTTGTGTAACAAAATATCTCTGAGTAGAAAATAGGTCTAAGTAGAGAGATGCTTTCAGTTTCCACTATGTAAGATTTAATGTATGCGAAGTAGACGTAAATGCTTCAGTTGGTCGTTAATAAATTAAAGTAAGCTTTACGGTATGTTGAAAGAAGAGAAATAGGCAGAATAATCGAAATCAATTTACTTTAGTCTATAGGAACCTAATACTTAGGTATATGTTAAAAGTCATGAGAGTTATTATAATTTAAGCATTAAAC
>JADANM010002527.1:7715240-7731227 GCA_026213755.1 Eurema hecabe
TTCTGACGAAAAAAGAAGGAGATTCTAGTGTCACAATATTAAATTAAATACTTGACCCGCTCCGACTTCGCTCGCATATATTATGACTAACTACTATCTTTTAAGTTGAATCAAACTGCACACGGTGTGATTTTTGATTTTTTTGTGCTAATTTAATTTAAAATCAGCGCAGAAGTTTCGGAGTCAATCGTGGACAAACAAAGTGATACGTTATTTATATACTTATTAAGATTTTAAAACTCATTTTCATTCAGGTATTTCGGATTATCGTGACGGGACACGTGGAAAAGAATGGCAACCCCACGCCTCGTTGACTGCAGCCGCTGTCATGAAAACCATAATTGCAGCCATGGACCCACCCACAGATTAAATAACATCCATTTGACGGCTTAAAGTTTTGCCTTAAATTAAAATTTATACACTTTATTATTACTTAGTAGATGGAATATCTCCAATTTGTAGATTGTAGATCGTAAACCATTGAATGATTAAAAATCTTCAATGCACTAGTAAAGTTACAGGTTAACTTGCCTTATCTATAAACCATTTGTTAAACATGTTAACGATTTAATTTATACATTTTTTAGATAAGTATTTATAAAACGCATTAGTTACACCCTCATATCTTGTTCAAATCCTCTTGATCTTTATAATGTTGAGAACATTAATATATACTTATTATTGTTATAATCAACTGATTGTTTGCTGTTAAAATGGATATTGGACAGAACTACTTGCTACTAAATGACACAACTCGGGGCTTCCTACTGAAGCTATGTAACTATTTAACTTCAAACATTTTATTGAAGCATTCCCTTTAAACTGTGTATCATTAAGTTACCTATTTGAAGTATAAAAACGCTTTTTAACTTTTTGCTTATTTCTCTCATAGTTTAAAATATGTTATTGTGTCGTGTCATTTTGCCAGTGATAAGAGCTGAATAAGGTTTCATGTAGATTTTTTAACTTTTACACTAATACACTGCCATAAAGGCCTATTTATTATAGAATAATGTTAATATAGTATGTTGACCAATTTGTTGTGAAATGTATTCTAAAACCAAAGTAGAGTTTGGCTGTTTTTACAGGCCTAGTCACCTGAATTGTTTTATTTACACTTTTTTATGACATGTGAAACATATAATATTTAATACATTTTATGTAGAATTAATATATTTATACTGTTGATAATAATGTAGGACTTAACACTTCACAGTTACTTCATGCAACTTTTTTTGTTTGTGACAAAACATATTGTATGCTTGAATGAATATTTTTTGTATATTTGATTTGTGATTGAAAAGTACATGACATCAATTTCTTTTTTTAATTATTCTGCACAAATAAAGTTTAAAAATATATTTTTTTTGTTTTGTCTAGTCACTAACCTAATTATATTACTACATATGTCTAATCAATAGTAATCTATATAGGTTTTTAAAAAAGTCTAATACATTTTGGTATCATTTTATTATATCCCCCTTAAATAATTCTCATTAATTTGTCTTCTAGGAATGTTGTGCTTGCATAGCAAAAGCCACTCAATCTAAAAAACACAAAACACATGATTATACTTAAGGAAAAAAATTCTATGTGAACAAATAAATAAGACTTACTTTTTCTCATAATTTGTAAATAAAATAATCACTCTGAAAAATCAAAAACAATTATTAAGTATTTTTTAACTATTTATTTGGTGATTAGTTTGTGCTTTTTACATCATTGTTATTACTATATCTATTCATAATCATAAAAAGAACTAAATTAAACATAAAACACTAAAATGTAGCATTCACATTCAATTTGTTAGATACCTATCACCTCTTTTCAGTCCAATCAGAAAGTTTAAAGAATTATCTTTTACATATTATTGGAGCATTAAAAAATTACAGAGCAGACAGGATGGCATGAGTTAGAATTACATCAACAATTACTTGCCATTATTCAATCTATTAACATATGGTAAAGAAATATTTATAAAAGATATGTGAAACAAAATATTTTATGGACTTTCTCATAACTTTCTGAGTATTGTTAATTCAAATACATTGACAGTTTTTCCAAGTCTGTTTAAGTATTTGCTACATTATGTTTTGTCTGAAATTTCTACAAAAACATAGAGTTGAATGTTATCTTTCAAAATAATTTTAAGTTCAAAATTTGATAAAGTATGCATGTATTTTATAACTCTTACGATGATGACAAGGTACCAGACACATTTAGTCACACAAAAACTTTTAAGATAACATTTTGATAGAAAACACAAGATATTAACTAGTGGCATAGCTAGCAAGAAATGCATCTGGTGCGGATCTATGTGTAACCCTAAAAATGATTGTTAAAATGCTCTCTTGAAAAATAGTCTTTTTTTATTCTTTTATTAAATTCTTTGTGTATATTGTTAATAAAACAGTGTGTGACCCACCCATAATTAGGTGACATTCAGAGTGGACCACTACCACATTTCTAGCGATGCCACTCCATTTATATAATGTTAGTCACATTCTTTTGCTTACAAAGGCTATTAGTGCAGTGATCAAACACAAAAGCAATGTGTCAATATGAAAATCAATTACTTGCATCAGTCTAAGAAGCATGAGCAGCTCAGTGCTGCTGATACTATTGTTGGTCTTCTAT
This sequence comes from Eurema hecabe, assembly GCA_026213755.1. Classification (NCBI taxonomy): domain Eukaryota; kingdom Metazoa; phylum Arthropoda; class Insecta; order Lepidoptera; family Pieridae; genus Terias; species Terias hecabe. The sequence continues at coordinate 7,717,878 of JADANM010002527.1, forward strand.
AATTTTCAAATAAATGTTATTTATATCACACTTGAAAAAAAACAGTTAACAGCTTGCAAAGAAAAGTACATATAAAATAAGTTTTATAAAACATACATTAACAAATGCAAAAAAGTGAGTTGAATAAGAATAGGATCACTCTTTAGTAACCTTTTTGGAGTCAATTTATATGAAAGATATTTATTTATATACTGTGTAAACTCTTTACAATGTCATTTGTTATAATGATACTCTATATAATGTAGAAAAGATTTTTGGAAAAGAGTTTAGGTGGTGTATGTTCAATCCCATACACTCTTTATAGCACAGCAGCCATTCTCAATTATGAAGAAATGTGTTCAAATTTGCACAAAAAATGTATTTGCCTTGAGCACATGCATCATCATGCTTAGTGCTTCATTTGCTTTGAAAGGATGGTCTAGAAACAAAAATGCCAGGTACCTTTTGTATTATCAGCCGCAAAGTAAATACTGTTATCATGGCTAGTAAATGAATTTGGTTGTTTTTCTTTGTTATTCCTTATATAACGATTAAAAGTGTTCGGTCCCTGAAGTTTGTTATAAAGAGTTTACACTGTAATTGTACAAAATATATAAGCTATAATTTCTATGTAACATTTTCAAACAATTTCATAGTATTGAAATACATGATGCAAATTTTGTAAAAGGTTGCATTGTGATGGTCCTATTCTTAAACGGAATGCATATTGGATTAAATATATATTTTTTTATAGACTTTCTTACTTACCAACATATTTTACTTCATCAAAAGCTTTTCTAGCTTTCTTAAGCTCTTCATTCATTGTTAATAAGTCTTTAACACGAGCATATTTACGGAAGTCTTTACGAACTAAAAATATAATATCCTCTACTTGAACTCTACCTGGTCTACCCACTTCCATTGCTCTATAAAAAAGTTAACAAATTTTTTGTTATGTTAAAAGAAAGAGTTTTCCATTTATAAATCGTCCAAACAGTTACCTGTGCGTAGTTTCTGTTATAAATTCTATAACGAGGTCTTCTAGAAAGTCTACACTTTCCGTATAAGGATTCTGATCATCACCGAACCCATACATCATGCAACGAAGTTCCTTACTGAATAATCTTTTGCGACCAGACGCCGTTGCACCCAATTGCTGATCAGATTCTTCATCGTCAAACTAAAAATTTTAAATGCTACATAGAACACTGGATTCATTAAGGAAAAAGAACCGTTTTGTGTTTAGTACCTGATCATACTGATCATTGGTTTCCGGTGTTGGCGTAGCCATTCTACTATCTAAATAACAACTTAACTTACGATTTACGAATTGAATTAAAGAATTTGCCTTATAATTTTTTATTTACAAGCTTCGTTTAACAATTAATATTAAGTATTAACATTTGACATTTAATGTACCTGTCAAGTGTCAATTTTTATTTTCTTAATAATATAGTATAGGCAGAGCAGTTAGCAAAATATAAGCAAAAGTTGGGAAATAGGCAAGTGCTACCGTAGTTTTGTACAAGTTTAAAATATTTTTTTATTCGACATGTTTTATTAAATCATATTTTCTCATGACAATGAATGGAGTAGCAGCTTTTTCGCGGTAGAGCAAACCTACGCTATGTAATCTGTATAAGTCATTCTGAAATCAGCTGTCACTGTCAGTTTGCTATGTGTCAAGTTTCAACTGTCATTGTCAATTATTGTGCTATAGGTTAACTTGTTAGTGGCTTAAGTACTGCTAAAAGTTTGTAAACAAAAGGCAAAACTCAACATTTTAACTAAGAAACATAATATTATGTAAAATATATCCCTATTCTTTTGTTATACATTTGGATCGTTATCAAAACTAGCATTACGGGGCAATTTTTTTTAATTACTAAAATGAATCCCATGACGTAAGTTGAGGGTAAATAAATTTAAAACAAATTCCATTTTAGTTTTCATAATATTTATAAATTATGAAAAATTATTTGAAACACTCGTGATTAGAAAATATCGGTTAAGCAAGTTTACCAAGCGTTTCTACTTTCTATATTTAATTGACTCAATATCATAATTCAAATTTTCAAATTATTTTTCATATAGATATTTTTATTTTTTAGAAATGTGAAGAACGTATTAAAACTAAGTGAGCGTGAACTGGCTGGTAATTCTAAAAGTTCTTGGCATGATCAATATAAAGACAGTGCTTGGGTGTTTGTTGGTGGTCTTCCTTATGATTTAACAGAAGGAGATATAATTTGTGTGTTTTCGCAGTAAGCCTTTATTCATTATAATATTGTGGATAATGCTAATAATATTTGTACGAAGATAATAATAATTTTTAATTTTAGATATGGTGAAATAGTTAACATAAATTTAGTCAGAGATAAGGCAACTGGAAAATCTAGGGGATTTGCATTTATTTGTTACGAAGACCAAAGATCTACAATTCTTGCAGTTGACAATTTAAATGGAATTAAGGTATACTTATTAAGAATGGTAATTGTTATATTGTAATTAGAGAATTTCATATATCCAATTCCTTATGTATGTATATGTATATATCTATCAATTAGTATGATCATCATCTACTTATAAATATACCTTTGATAGATTTTAGGTAGAACTATAAGAGTAGATCATTGTGAACAGTATAAGGCACCAAATGCTGAAATGAGTAAGTTGGATGAAGTCACCGCATCTTTACGAACAGAAGGATGTGCTCCTGTGATTCAGATGCCACCTCTTGTTAAAAAGGTATATTAATTGAAAAATTAAATATAATATATAATTTTAAATCTACACTTATAAAAAAATGTGTAAGTGGTAAGAACTGTACTCATTATAATTACTTATTAATCTATCAGGTTATAAATTAAACTTTATAATTTCATCCTTCATGAGGATGAAATAATGTTTAAAACTACAGAGCACAGCTGGTTTGTCCTAAGTTCTGCAACTATCTATTTTTATATGGCATAGATCTTGAGATTTCCCCTTACAATTTAAAAAGCACACAAACTTTACTACTTTATAATATTAGTTTAATTAGCAATACTTATCTGGAAATTAATGGCTTTTACAGGAAAAAGAAAAAAAGAAAAAAAGTCACAAGGAAAAAAAGAGTAAGAAGAAGAAAAAGAAGAGAAGTTCAGACTCTGATAATTCAAGTGATTAGTTTAAAAAACATTTACAATTGTCTTAATTAAAGTACTGGTAACATTAATTAACATATGTTTTTTTTAACACCACAATATACACATAAAGTTTAGGTATATTTTGGAGATTAATTTTCTCTATCCTCATTATTTTTTTTATATGACGGAATTTACGAAATATTGCATTAATAGAATCAAAAACAAATAAAAAATACTAATATTCGTTCTCAATTATTTTTGAAAATAATTTTTATATACTTTTGACACAGTATAAATTTGCTTTTAGGATATTAAATTATTGTAATATTTATAGTGAATACTGTCCTAGTTTTTCAATTACAGAGCATAATGCGAAATTTCCATCAAGGTCAAATTAAAAAAATCTGTTAATTTTCTAGATCTGCACATGTAATTACACGCATCTAGAGAAAGCCCTACGTAGTACGATTCCGCATAATGCGGGTTATTGAAAAACTAGGTGTATTGATTGGTGTGGAGTTTTGGCGGGAATCTTGCGGCGTCAATTTGTAATCTCGATTGAATATTTGTTTTTTGGTGCATAAAGTGATTTAATGTTTGATTGTGATAGTGATTCATGCAGTTAATTAGCTAATAAGTGTCCAGGAAATGAAGAATTTATTCGAGAGTGCATAGTAGCGCCGTTCCGATTGCTCCAAGATTCGTCGAGGTTTTTCGTAAAGTTCACTATCACTTTACGAAGGGCAGAACGAAACGACTGACTGACTTGACTAAAGACGACTTGATGACGATTTTACTTGACTCATATCAACTTTTATCTTGACCACGTTGCCTCTTATTACATTGACATTGGCAAAAAGCTAGACGCTAATGCCATAATATAAGAAAGAAAAAATTGATTGGTGTTTTAACTTCCGTTATCCGTACCAACTACCAATTCTCATATGACATTGACACATTTGTAATTTGTATTTCGTAAACAACAATTACCGAAAACTATCTATAAAAATAACATATTATACGTTGATTACCATGGGAAAATTGTTATAAATCAATAAATTCAATTAATATCTCTACATATCACGTAGTGACCTTTATCTCGATAATTCTCCTCCATCTTCTAAGCCCGGAACGGTATATCGATCGTTGTTAGATTATTCAATTTCAATCACTAGGTTACTGGCCAGTGAATACTATGTTATCTTTTTCGATGTAGATTGTAGAGAGTTATATTCATGGTGTCATTAAAATATTATTGAACAAAATGACGAATTTATTAGAAATATTAATCAATGCTTCTGAAAAGGCAGCTGCCATAGCTCGCTCTTGTTGTGATTCTAATGAACCTATATTAGTAGCTGAAAAGGGAGATGGTGAGGCAAATCCGCGTTTTAATAAAGATTTTAAAACAATAGCTGATGTGTTAGCTCAAGAATGTGCTAAGTCCTATATAATTTCTCAATTACCCGAGCTAAATGGTCAGGTGCGAGGAGAAGAATGTTCCGAGATAGGAGGCATTAATGTTTCTGTACAAGAATCTTTGGAGGAAACTATTCATTTATTGAGTACTATTTTGCCACAAGGAAGCGCAATATGTATGGCTAAAGCAGCCCATAGTGAGACTAATGAGGTTCATAGAAAAGCTATTCCTGATCTACCACACATAAATTACACAGATGTAGCTGTCTGGATTGACCCAATAGGTAACACAAATTAGCAACAAACAGTGTTTTTATTCTGAACATTTAATTATTTTCGTATTAAAATATGAATTGCAGTTTTGATTTGCAATACATAATATACTTAAATTTTATCTTTTAAATTAATGTTAGATGCAACTGCCGAATTTATCTCTGGTGTCCGTGGTGAGGCAGAACCTGGATGTGGTCTCCCTTGTGTTACTGTTCTGATTGGAGCTTATTTAAAATCAACTGGACAGCCTATCATTGGAGTGATTAATCAACCATTTTACAATGAGTAAGGTTTTAGATAAAATTCTATCCTAAGTCTACATATTGGTTTATATTGCTTAAGAAATGTTAAATAATTTAATCTTATTTTAGGGGTGAAGGAAGAATTGTCTGGGGAGTAAGCTATGGCTCAACTTTCCTATCATCTCATGACAGTGTTAGCAATAACAGTAAAATTATTCTAATGAGCAGTGCAGAGAATGAAGAAATAATAAATAAGTTTAAAAATAATGGTTGGGAGATACAAAATATTCCTGGAGCTGGTCATAAGCTACTAAAAGTAGCATTAGGTATGTAATATTATTAACATTGAAAATAACCCAATTTGGGTGAACCATTCTTGTTTAGTTCTTAGCTACTTTTATTAATATTTCTATTAATTAAACTTTAAACATAAAGGAGACATATGATTTCAAGAATGTAATACTTACCTACTTGAATATTGTGTAAAATCATTAATAGAAATATAATAATTTGCAGGAGAAGCAGCAGCTTATATAGTGTCAAAGGGCACTACATTTCGTTGGGATACATGTGCACCTCATGCGGTGATTTGCGCCAAAAATGGTGATATGGTCTGTTTTAAAAACCATATTCCTATAAAATATAATGATGAAGAGAATCTCGATACACAAGAGTATTGTAACAAAAATGGCGTCATTGCATATACTAGCTCCGAAATTTATAATGAAATTATAGATTTATTGAATAATTAAATCCAAGCATTGTAGAAGAGTATTTTTTCTATATTTTTATTAACATTCAGTGTATTAATTATATATCTAGTCATTATGAAAAATTGATAAGTTAATGTGTACTTCTATGACAATAGATATTTATTTACAATATCACTATCAGTATTTTATTAATTGTTTTGTGAGAATTGCAAAATTGCAGTCATAGTCGATAACCAAATGAAAGGTAGAAGTTAGAAGGATATATTTCAACAATATACCGAATTCAATGTGACACTGTTGACATTAATTGTCTAATTGGTTTGTTTAATTCATTTAGTATTAAATAAGTATAGATATATAATATGTTACTATATTTCATATATTTTGTTAATGTTGTGATTTAATTCTGTGTAATAGATTTTATTACTGTTAATGATTTTGTTGACTCTTTTTAGACAGTAAAATTATGTATGTACCTGTTTTCTATTGATCTCAATTTTATTATTCTTGTAGATGTAGCAAAATACTTACCATTATTAAAATACATACTAATAAAATAATTACCATTAAGTATAAAGTGCAATATTATGTTGACATATATTTTATACATACATATTACATACTATATTCTGTACGCATATTATATTCTGTACACTTTTTAAACAAATAAATAATTCATTTACTTTGAATATGTTTTATTTATTATCAATTTTTCATACAATTTATATCATATTTTTGAATGTAATAGGAAATTATTTTACTAGTTAAATATTATTGAATTGCTGGATAGCAACCTAGACATCCACCAAGGTATAAAAAATGGGGCAAGTTTTTCGCGGGTGAACATTAGTGTAGCCTATGACCCCTCGAAAAAAATTTTTTTTTGAATCGTTAATAATTTAATTTACTTAGTCCAGTTTTGACAAAGGCTAAAACCTAAAATAGCCGTACAAGTCTTAAAATTTCATTTTTTACAATCATAGTGTTACGGATTACGTAATGGATCATTTTAAAAGTTTTCACGGAACCCGCAGTGCGCAACAAATGCAATATTGTGATTGTAGGTTCATAATTGAAAGACAATTTCTTAATCGATAATAGGATATCTTGTGTTAGGTAAAAACTTTTCACATAACCTTCGTTTCAAGGCTTTCCATAATCGTGTCTTTTAGCAGTTATTGTTTTGTAGAGTTGGACTTGTGAAATTACACACCTGTTTATTGGAAGGAACTAGTTGCTAATTTTTTTTATTCATAAAGAGCTGCCTGTCTCGACTATCTAAGTTAACTCATTCTCTCTCAATTGATTATCTCTTGATTAACCCATATATTTATAATATACATGTTTTTTCCCCATTGTCACGAAGCTTATTTATAGAATAACTTAGATATTGTACTTTGAGTGTGTGATGATTCATGAATATATATTAATTATAGTTAACTAGGTATATATTACTATTATTACAATCAAACTTGTTTGGGCAAAAATATATTTCTTCGTTAATATATCTACTAATGCAAAAAATATAACTATTAAAAAATCGCAAACATATCAAATTAATTGCTTTTTGCACCCCGCACTATGAATAAATTCATCTGGTATAATAAATGTTTTTGAATCGTCACGTACCTACCTATTAATTATTTTGTATCTTAAGAAACATTCAATTTTCCTTATTTAATCGTATTTATACTAATGAATGGCCTATCGAAAATAAGCTCGGCTTTACAATTTTGTATAGATCTAAGAAGAAAGAAATAATGTGTATACTATTTCTTATTTTAGTTATCTTATTTATTCGTTATAACGAAGGTACCTAATTATAAGTAAACATTGAAAAGTGTGTCAAATAAGTGTAATTCAATCAGTCACATTTCATGGTACAGGCATGAAAAATAAAAGAAAAAATAATCATATAATCTATTAAATATACCTACGTTAATTTTTGGATAAATGCAGTTTTAACCCAGTTTGATTTATAAGTAGGTACTAGGTAGGACACTGTCTCGTAATTAGTAAGTAACTACTTATTATATTTAATTATAATTAATTATTATATTATGTAACTACATAACTATTTATTATTTAGCAGGGCAGGAATTACGTAACTAGTATTTTCCCATTTGTCCATAATTTGCAGATTCATTTGAATTGAGGACGTAAGAAAATCCTTTGTTGACCTTCGGCAGTCCTACCTACTGTATGAAGTGTCAGGAGGCTCAGGAGTCAAGATGCTCAGACCTGGAACGACCATAAATTGGGAGAGTAACAAAAACTCATCAATAAGCAAAAGTTCTTATTGTTGGCTAAAAATAAAATCCTCATGTTCCCAAAATGATGTTCGATCATGGGTGATGGTCGATCGAAAGGGGTGGCTGGTATTTATAGTAGACCAAGACTGCAAATCAGCCTCTAACGAAATGCATCTCTAATAAATTTGTATTACTTCGTGTTGACTTTCTCAAGGAACTTAGTAACTAACTGCATATAAAACACTGCGCAAAACCAATATCCCTACCATCGTCAAAGTAAACCTCATCAAGGTAATTAGAGTAGAATAAGGAAAACAAAAGAAATAATTACTTACATTTCCATTGAGTGCCGTTCGATCGATTGTCAGTTTTTACTTAATATTCAGAAGAAATGAAATATTTTAATATTTTTGAATTTAATTTACATTTAATACTATTGTTCTACAGAACACAAGTTTTCCAAGACAAACACGAAAAATTATAAATTACCAGGTGTTTTTTGTCATTACAAGTGAAATAAGCCTTGTTATTTAATTTGTAGAGCTCGATAATATCCTTGTTTTTAAGTGATTGTCGCAACAATTTAGATTTTGCCTCGCTCGTCACTTTAAAATCTTAGTGATAAATCAACCTATGGGTAATCCTATTTTATCAACTTTCTTTATTTTATTCCCTTGTAGTAGGAAATGTAGCGATGTTTCTTCATTACATTTCACTTATTTCATGCGGTTTTTTATCAGATAGAGGCTCAAGAGGTAGGTTTATAATATGAAAAATACATAAATAAATTTACTTACTTAACTTTGTTACTAGCTTTACCACATAAGAGATTAGGTACTTTTATTCTAGAGATACCTAGTTTAGTTTAAACAATTATACAAATTTTATCATTGTATCTATTTGTTAAAACTGTGTTAAACTAATTAAGAAGAGATAAAAACGGAGCGTTAAGATAATTTTTATTTAGCCACTATTTTTTAAACAGAGGCAATGACCGATAAAATCATATATACTTAGGTAAATAGGTACATAATAGTGTTATTTATGAGAATCTAAGTCTACATAATCGCTCTCTAAATGTACTTACACTTCATTATATGTATAACATATTTATTTATTTATTTTATTTATTTAAAAAAAATCCTTTAACAAAAATTCATTTTACATACTAAAATATGACATCTTTGACATTAGATTATATGATTTTTTTTTTATAAAAGGATATAGCATGCGTTATATTGGTACATAATATTAGTTCAGACACTACACTAGAGATACATTAAATTTTTTTTTTAAGTTAAGTAAAATACACAAAATATCTAAATATTACAGACAAAAAAATAAATAAAAATAATAATAAAATGATCGACAGCAATATATCAGCAAATTTATAAGCTTAATATAAAAAAGATAAAAAACTGTATACACTACCGAATAACATATATTGATATATGTATATCTATAATATGAAAGTGAATCGCAAAATGCGTTAAGCGCATAACTCGAAAACAGCTGAACCGATGTACATAATTATTTTTTTAGAGTATAAGAACCTACGTCTACCAGTTTTTTTTTCGGGTATGATTAATACAGCGTGAAAGAAGTCGTGTTCAATCGGCTAGTATTATACAGAATTGTCACAATTAGGTAAGAAATATTTTGTAAACAACGCAAACAACACATGAACTCAATTTTATTATCCCTTATAAGTTTTATAATTTATCAACACATGACGTTTGACCTCATGAACATTTAAAAACGTTTTCTAATCGCACGCATTCCGTAAGAAAAAATTGTCTTGATATCAAATTTTTAGATCAAGGTCCATTTCGCAGCGACCAGAGTATTCTTTGGCGAAAATGACAGTTTATTGTGTTCACTTACCAAATCTATATCGCTTCTCTGAAGTAATATTTCTCGTAAACATAAAACATTTTTACAACTTAACATTAGCTTTTAAAGTGATTACGAAATTTTGTCGTAGACCGGTGATCGAAATCATTAAACAATTAATAGTGAGTCTTAACACACTTAATACCTAAAAACGTATATTCTGTTTTCCTATTTCGAGATTTTTTTCCTCGTTGACGGTTGTAGGTATTATTTAGTTATAAACGGCTTTAATGAAGTCGATAAAATTTAGATTGTTCTAAGAAAAAAAAATTTTGTTGAACTTTAGAATATAGGTATGGTTTATTAAATAGTAAAGATTATCACATATTTGTTTAATCTCCAAGATATATAGATTTTTACCATACTGAAGTAAGAAAAATAATGATGAAGAATTGTATGATAGTGAAAAGTTTATATAAAATCGATTATACTATGGGTAACATGTAACAGTATTTTGTGAGTTTTACAAGTATGATAATACTTGAGCAAAGTGAATTTTATCTACCAAAATTTACATGTGTAAATAAACGTCGCAAAAAAGCATGGCTTATAAAGATACCTACTATTAACAATAGCGTGTATCATTTTGCAATTGTTAAGAAGTAAGAACCTTCGCTGTTATACTTTTGTATCTGTTTAGCCGCCGCGAGTGCCGGTCTAAAATTATCATTTATCGGAACTGTAAATAATTCGTTGATTTGAAAAATTATGTATGTGCCATATATAGAAAATAGTGTTTTTTATTATAAACGTTAAAAATGATTAAATTATTAACAAGCTGGTGAGTTGTCCGCGTATTTTGAAAAACAATTTTGTGATTTTCGATTATAAGTCAAGTTAGAAAGGAGAGTTGCGCATTTGATCTTATTTGTCGCATTGTATTTGTTTAATTAGTTTTTCCGTGAAACAATAGGTAGGGACAAAAAGATCTTTTTGCATGATATAAAATAAGATTTTCTATAAGCGAGTTTGCTCCTACCCTGTGAATATGAGTTCAAATAGTATATAGTAGAGTAAATCTTACATTTACGGATTTTAGATAGTGAGAAGATAATAGGTACATATTTGATTTTTACATTTTTATTACCTGTTTTATTCTTTCATTTAACCGTTTTTCTTCAGATATATTTAAACCGTTTTACTACCATAAATCATTTATCGTAGTTTTTCTTAGTTAATTGCTTATAATTAATATGAAAAATATTTGATCTAATAGATAGATAAAGAACCAATCACCGGAAAGCTTCCGATTACGTATTTTTAAATTATAATTTAAATGTGTTTTGAAGAAGTAGCATATTTTTTTCTCACGGAACCATTTTTGACACGACAGAAATATAAATGTTATATATATGTACTATAATACTTACATATTGGGGTGGAACATATTTTGAACAAATAAATTTTAATTTAATTTTTATATAATTGTCGAAACTCGAAACCCTTTTTTTAAATATATTATTATCTTCGTGAATTTAAAATAGGTACCTAGAGGTAAACCTCAGGATTCACAATTCAGAGAAAATGCATAGGAAAAACATATCTGATGTCATTATCCGACCTATTATTTTCGAAAGTCGTCTAGTGATAAGGTGATCCACCTTACGTGTGCTTACGTGTGGATTCTCGGACGATCTAAAAACCCGCTCTGAATTTTTGCTTTTTTCAGTATTACCATGTGACTGTAACTATAACATTTAAAAGCCAGTATATAATAGGGACCATTACCTACTATATTCCCACTACTAGGGAAGTAATCTTTTCCTATTTGATATCTCATCCATATGATAAAGTTATCCAAAGTATGTACTTATAAAAAAACACTTTCGTTTAAAGTGAAGTGTGAAATCGTGAGCAATAAACCGTCACAAAAATTAAACTACCAAAATATAAATACTCAAAATACTTTGAATATTTTTTTACCGATGCACCTTTTAGTTATGGCAATTTATAAATGTATTCCTACTGCTGCATTTATTAGTTCTGGTGAATTTACAACATTATTTTTATTATTCTTGTGTTTATATTTCAGGTCAAAATGGTGGATTGTTCTTGGATTTATCTCCGTTTCCGCCAACAATTACAACCAGCCCAATATATTATTTATGATGGTTGATGATATGGTAAGTTGTTTAATACCGTTGGGATGCAATGCATATTAAGTATTGCGTTAAATAGATGTATATCTATGAAAATTTAGTCAAATTATTTTGGATTATTATCATTGAATACTTTTATGATTTTCGTCATGAATACTTTATTACGAAATCGAGATACTTTTATTTCTTAAATTGGTTCTTTTTACGGTTATAATATCAGTTGGCTTCACTTTTGGTTCATTTTTTTCCAAGCATCGAAACGAATGAATTTTTATGTAAAGTTTATGGGTTTATGGTACATAATAATATATTTTATATTGTAGTAGGTATACAATTATTCTATTGTAGTCAGACGTTGTGTATATGTCGCAGGCGGATTGTATAATCCGCTGTATTACATTACGGCTAGCCGTTTTGCAAAGCGACGGTTCAACGTTTAGCCGTATTGTCTTGCGTAGTTTTTGTATCATTGTAAAAAAAACTTGAATACTCAGCTTCATTTTTATTAAAGATGAGTAAATAAGTTTTTTTTATAATGATAAATAACTAACCTAACCTAACTTAATAATTAATATATTAAAAAACAAACATATAGCGACGAATACATTTAGGCGGTTTTTACTTATCCGCATTCAATACGGCTTACTACGATTACACAGCAATCAGGTAACGCAATTTATTAACTAATAATTCAATAACGTCTATTATATTGTGAGACATTATTAATTTACACTGCGTTAATTTATATTAATCAAATCAAACCTTCTTTTTATCTTCTTTTTAAGTTCAATTATTGATTGTCTGACCTGTATCTAACGATAAATAGAGCCAATAGAAAAAAAAATCAAATGACTATTCCCGTCCATTCCTGATTGATTCGTAAGCACAATATCTTCCATATTCCCTTTTAATTTACTTTTATGCATTTTATTTATAAACCTGAGTTTGTTCAAAGGCTTTGTTTTGATAATACTATTGCATACTTTTCCGCTGTTTCCAATATATTTGCAACGTCCGTTGAGATTTAAATCATTGATAAGATCGAAGGAAATAATTACAGATATAAACTTGGCTTTATCTTTGCAAACATGAAAGTTAGTATCTCAGTAAAGTCATCAAAATATTGTGTTTTATTTTATATGAAACTAACCATTCTCCGCGGGTACATTTGCTTCAAATTGTTTAAATATTTTAAAAACTATATATATATGACTAGCGGACCCGTGCCCACTTCGTTGAGCATAATGTTAACAATCCTTTTTTATATAGCCTATGCTTTCAGTTGGAAAAAAAATTTTTAAAAAACGGTTCAGAAAATCCCGAGTTTACAATTTAACAAACGCACAAACTTT
>JADANM010002527.1:7731327-7761895 GCA_026213755.1 Eurema hecabe
TAGTATAGATTATTACGGAAACGAATCTAACAATGCCAAAATCATTATAATCGCGACCGTTATTCAGTTACTATAAATGGTGTAATACTTACCCGACTTGCGATATAGATTAAAGTCAATTACTCGAAAAACGTGACTTTTTAAATGAGTTAAATACATTTTTTTGGGACTAAAATTTTCTCGTTCGTTAAACAAAAATATTGTATTACGGCATTTAGCGAAACAAATTAGTTCTATTCAGAAGTTAAATTGAAAACTAACTGCCTCCTCGATGTTACAGTATAACGAAAGAATTCTAGTTAATTTCATTGTAGTTATGCAACTGTGTTTTAAATTCTATTGTGTTATGATTCCGTATTAAATCTGAGATATATGCATTCTGCGACAAATATTGCTTTTTTTTAAGTTATTCAAATTTGAGGAAAATTTTTCAAATTCCTTCTATTAAGTGAGAAACCACGGCACGGCACGATTTAAAATAGTATTCGTAAATCATAAAAAGTGAAAACCAATAGAGTAAAATAACCTTAGGTACATATTTAATGAAATTAAATATTTGAGATGACGATGTTAGTTGTCTTCTTGTATAGACGAAAATTGGAACCTTGAGAGGGTGGAAGATGTAATAAGCGTTAAGAAATTTCATTAATATAAATCTGTACTTCAGATCGGTGCAAATTATATTTATTTTATTATATATAAGCATTTTAATGTAGGTATTATTATTTTTTGTATATCTACAACTATAAAACTTAAATTTTGTGTTGCTAAGTTTCAGATACGAATATCTACATAAAATGATACATTTATGAAACATGGAAAAATAGATTCGGCCAAAATTGAAAATAACTTTGTTCCAATTTAAGTAAGCAATTAAGTAATAAAATTTAGGTTATGTTTGTTATTTATCAGTGATAAATAACTTGTATGAGCAATGCAATTGAAAAGTGTTAACTGAACTACTACACTAGTCAAATCTATTACGAATACAATATTTAGACCACGTTAAAATTTTATATAGTCGTTTATATAAAAACTATGTACCTTATCATTCAAATTAATTAACCACTTCGTATTACGTAACGAATACCTACTGTCAAGATATTTGATACGTTTTTTTTATAAAGAAGATTTTAAAGTTGGCAAGCAAGCTCTTTGAGGATTTATTAAAAGTCTTAATTAACATTTTTATTTCAGGGTTGGAACGACGTTTCATATCATGGCTCGGATCAAATATCAACGCCAAATTTGGACGCTCTTGCCTCCCGCAGCGTAATTTTAAAGCAATACTATAGCGAAGCTATTTGCACGCCAGCTCGAAGTGCACTTCTCACTGGAAAATATCCAATGAGACTCGGTACTGCTGCTTTTAATACAAAACAATTATAAACTACACAATGTGACGTACATAATTAAGACAGAAAGAAGAAAAATAACACATTCCATGTACATTTATTTTAATTAATTTTTTTAATTTATTTTACATTGTAGTTCATTATTTTACTTCAATAATATCTCTCAGTAAAAGCCTGTTTAGCATTTTAATTAGCTCCTCTAGATTTCAAAGAGAATATAACTTTCTGAGCGTAAATTTCAGGTATGCAAGGTATGCCTTTGTACAACTCGGAAGATCGTGGTATTCCACTAACTGAAAGACTATTGCCAGCTCGTTTAAAAGACAGGGGTTATAAGACACATTTAGTGGGAAAATGGCACGTTGGAATGTCTAAGAAAGAATATTTGCCGACGTCTCGTGGTTACCACAGCCATTATGGGATTCGAGGAGGATTTGTCGATTACTATTCCTATTTTAAAGTAGAAACGGTGTGTATACAAATGAAAAGTATAATAATATGTATAACATAGTACAAAAAGCAGAATATAGAATTAATGCTTGCTTTTATTACTGTTCTAATGTTTTTTAAAGGTATGATTACATAGATCTTTTTATTCTAGTGGCCGGATAATACACTAATGTCTGGGTTTGATTTCTTTGACGGCGACATACCTCAAATAAAAGAAGAGCGTTATGTTGTTGATGCTCTGACGGATAGAGCTATAGAGAGTAAGTACTAATCGTGTTAACAGATATTGTTATCTGATTATTTATCTTTTTCAAATGTTGAGTTTGCTTATATGTTTGAAAATTTACCGCTTTGTCTTGTTTCTCTTATCGAGATTAGGTCAGAATCATAACACTCGTTCTAAATCGAAATTCAAAGTATGACCTGAATAAGTAAAAAAACAGGACAACATTGTTTTTAATACTACTAATCTAAATAATATAAATATTACAGTAATAGAAAACCATAACACTTCGTGTCCTCTGTTCTTGCACTATACATCATGTGCCCCGCATGCCGGGAACTCGGGGGGCGCACTGCAGCCTCCACTTTACTTAAATTTAGGACACAGACATATCGCTAATTCAGATAGGCGATTGTATGCAGGTGCGTTCTACAACATTTCTCAAAACTTAGAAAAACATCATAAAGTCAAGCATATTTATAATATGTATTCTCTATTTTATAGAGGTCGTCAAGCATCTAGACTATAGTGTCGGAAGACTAGTACGAGCGTTATCAGACAAAGGTATCTTACATAATACAATGATTGTTTTCGTATCCGATAATGGCGCTCCAACGACCGGACAATTTAGCAATTGGGGAATTAATCTTCCCTTCAGGGGACGTAAACAAACACCTTGGGAAGGAGCTGTTCGTGTTCCAGCATTTATTTGGCATCCGTCGCTTAAACCCAACGTTTGGAATGGTTTGATGCATATCACTGATTGGATGCCAACTTTAATTGCGGCTGTTGGTGGAAAAGTGGATGAAACAATAGACGGCTTAAATTTATGGCCTTCGATACTTCAAGGGCAAAAGTCTCCAAGAAAAGAGGTTCTTATTGCTATAGAAGATCGGAATACTGTTTACGCGGCTTACAGGGCCGGTGATTACAAAATTATCATAGGAAATGTTAGCGGGTTGGCCAATGGATACTATGGCGCAGAATATCTAGCAAATAGAGATACACCACCTGATTATTACTCTTCACTTATTGAATCAGACGTTGCAAAAGTATTTGAAACCCTTGGAATTAATTATGAATATGAAGAGACATTGGCTACAAGAAAAGCTTCTGTAATAAGACAAATAGACACCGTCCGAGACTCTCAACCTTGTATTCCAACGCCAAGTAAGTATTATATGTATAGCTTTCTAATCAAACTTACGACGTTAAAATTTGATTAAAAAATATCCATGTAGATGGGTATTATAACATATGCTTCTATTTAAATTGATATTCAAATTCACAAATTGTGTTTTAGCTCGTGGTTGCCTGTACAACGTTCAAAATGATCCTTCGGAGAGTCATGATCTCTGGTCTAGAGGTCAAAAAATTACGTCTGTATTAATGACGCGGTTACAGACATTATGGGCAGAACTACTTCGTCGGGGGACGACGAAACTAGATATTATAGCGGATCCCGCAAACAATAACTACATTTGGCTGCCTTGGATAAACAATACGACTAAAGACACATTAGAAGAAAGCAAATCAAATTCAAACGATCAACACACCAACTATATATTAAATATCAATTATGACAATCAATTAAAGGTCTCCACAAATATTGCTGGATGTGAATGCTTGCACGGATTTCGAAATTTCTTATGCCTTTTAAAGAGTGTGTTTGAATAAATAATAAAACATGATAATAAATAAGTGTACCTATCATATAAGAGTTGTGAATAAACCGCGGCATTTAAATATTTATAAGACCATGATGTACCTTTACAATTTTATCATATTTAGGTTTTTTTTGTGCATCTCGCACAGATAGCGTATCTATAAGTAATAAAATCAGTCTTTATTTTAGGATCATTTAATTTTTAATATAGTCACTTTTATAAGGTTGTAACGAAATCGTGTGATAATAAAACAGTATTTGTAAACAACTAGCTTATTATTTTTAGTTGTCCATACACATATAATATTAAATAAGAATTAAATTTATTAACAGTTCACCAAAAGCTGATAAATATTAACAGTACATTAAAGAAAAACTATTCATATATCTTATTAAATTCTCCTTGCTACTGCGTATAATTAAATAGGCCCATTGCCAAGTTTAACTTAAATCTGTAATGTACCAAAAACTCAAACGCAATAATTTACTTCAGAGCTATATTTATTCATTTTACTTCAGATTTCTTTATAGAGGTTAGTTTTTATATTAGTTATGTATTTCTAGCTGTAGTATTTCTTTAAAAGCAAGACTAGCAAGGCGTCCCGTAGTAAAAATCTTCTATTTTGGGCAAAAAGTTTCTTAATCTTAATAGTAACTTACTGTCTTTTTCGTATGTCTCGTTTGAACAATTTACAAGGTGATAAAAACATATCGACAAACCAAGAAAGATATTTTTATTTTGTTTCGTCATTTTATAAGACCATTCAAATCGATCGATCTCAATAAAGATAGATGTGAACAAATTTCGGAATAAACGCAGGTTGGTTTATTGTTGAAAAAATGTTCAAATTTCGTTTTAAAAATAAAACTGTTGCACTAGAATTCGCACAAAAACATTAGATATACTTATATTTAGACACCGAAACATAATCAGGAAGTTTAAATAAGTAACGGTAGTATTTTTAGCCTTTTTTGTCTATTAGAATGTTATGCAAAACTACTTCCAATGTTCTCAGTTTAAACAGGAAACTTGAAGAAGCTAATACAATACTAAACTTTATAATACAGAATCGTCAAATGCGTTCCTAAGTATATAACTAGTGATCAATTTCTAATATACTCTTCCTTTGGAATAAAAAATAATAATAAATATACAAGGGCATATTTTTTATATTTTTTTAAGTACGAAGATGATTTTGACGCATAGACGAGATCATATTTTTTTATGAAAATAGAATACCATAAATCTTTTAATAAATAAACATACAGATAGTCTACATGGCTATTGATTGTATTTTAAGAAACATAAATTTTCTTTCGTAATAATCACATCAATTCTGAGAAGCAATTTATAGCAATAGTTCATTTATACTTATTTCGATTGCGCAAAGCTTCGCGTATAATAAATGGGTATACCAATAAATTTATGAGGTCTCAATTTCAATTTACTTTTTAAATTTAAATTTTTAACAATAAAATAAACCATTAGAATAATGTAAATAAAATCTTAACTAAAAATACATGTGTTACAAAACTAAATTGCAAAAAATAAATTGCATTTAAAGAGCACTACTTATCAATGAATGAAAATGTTATCGTTCGTAACGTTAATACGACTGTAATGTCACTGATTGCAACACTAAGATGCAAAGATTGTGGCGTGAACTTTTACTCAGTTTGTTTATATCGGTGTGGAAAATGCACGCAACATACAGTGATTGTGGACACTGTATGAGTTTTTTTATATAACCAGGCAAAATTGTGTTAAAAATTTCAAATATTTAATTGATAACATCATATCAGTTTGTCTTTTTAAAGTATTTTTTCAGTTGGTGAAAATGGATTTAAAATTCAATCCATACATTATTGTAGTGTTGTTTCATATGTTGTATTTAGTAAATGGTGATCGACCCAATATTGTTTTAATTGTAGCGGATGATCTGGTAAGTAAAGTATAATCACATGAATAATAAATCGCGATCGCAGATAATAGTATATTTAAAACGGCGATACTATCATTGCTCCATAATAACATCCACTACTATTATTTACAATTTTCCTCATTTATAAACCATTGGTCAACGCTTTTATTGTATATTAAAAGTTTGTTTAGAATATAGTTTATAGCTATTCTAATTTTCACGCATTATAATGTATAATATCATATTGATAAAAACGTTTTAATAGAAATACAAATTAAATCTCTTTTTTAATATTTGGATTTTATATGCACAGATTTTTTTATAATTTGCATATATTATCACGTCATAAATTTATTACTCATAGTTTTAATTTTGTAATTACTGCACATATTTTATTTTATATGTCGATTGTCGGTGAGATAAGCAGAAAATAATCTCTTGAATACCAGATACTCTACACTGCCTTTAAAGAAGCCGTATTCCGAAGTATTAGACAATATCATCCTTGACAATAGATTCTTCGCAGTGAAAAGTGCCCATGACACCGATTTGACAACACTTTTTATACAAATGTCACAAATTACACAACACCTGTAATATGGTCAAGAGTATTTAGAAAGTGAAGTACCTTATGCCTCATGTGACATATTAGATAAGAATTATTATCTAACGAACTAGCAGTTTTTTTGTCAGTACCTACTGTATATACTCATAACAATGTTGATTGACATTTCTTTTATACAGCGTTCGTTTGATGTAATGTTTTATATACAAATATTCAATACTAATGGAATTTATATTCTAAGTAACAACAACAATTTAAATTTACTGCATTTAAAATTACAAGCAGGATAAAATTGGAGTACCTATCTCATAATAATTTAGTACTCTGCATTCGTTTTTACGAAACGGTGAAAGTGTTCACCTGAGTCTAACTTCGTTTCCGTTTTGGAGTTAAATAAAGTCCTCAGTACTAGCACTTTTCCTTTAGAAATGCTTTAAGCCAAGTTTATCTCTCATTTTTGCCTTACACAGAAATGTGGATAACTACTAATGAGATTATTTTGATGTACGTTTAGTTCCTTTTAAGGTATCTTCATATTGTTTTTCTATAACATATACAATTATTGACTGTACAATTTATAGAAAAAACAATATAATGACTGGCTATGTCACGGAGTTATTTCACCCTGGATTTAAAATCCGATTCCGATTGTTTTTAATTAGAATTATTAATTCAAAGCTCTTAATTGAACGTGAAATAAAATATAGCATATATCAAAAACAATCTCTGCCAGGCAACCTATTTTTTGGGTCAATATGTAATATGTAGCCTATGTCACTGTTCTTTAACGTTGTTTTAATTTTCAAAATCAGTTTACTAGATTCAGAGTTTTCTTCTTCAATAATAACATTTACAATGAAAAAATCTTTACCTCTTTACAAAATAATTTTCAAAGAATCAACTGTTTTCTTTAGGGATGGGACGATGTCAGTTTTCATGGGTCGGATCAAATTTTGACCCCAAATATTGACCTGCTAGCTTATACAGGTGTGGCTTTAGAGCGGTATTACAGTCACTGTATATGCACACCGTCACGGTCGGCGTTACTGACGGGCAAATTTGCCCATGTCACAGGTAATATTTATATTTTCATACAAATATTTAAAATTGATTAATAAATCTCTTGAAGTGAGCGTCAATTCCTAAACCATTGTAAGCATTGTTATTACACTTTTGGAAGATTAAACGATTGACCATCTAACTCTTTTATTTGCTTTTATAAAGAACGTTTAGTTCCCACTACTTACTCAAGCCAATTAGACGAACATACATAACTTAAGAATGAATACTTGTCTTGATATTGTATAGTAAATATAAAATAAACGCTCAACAATTGCCCTAGCACTCAGACGTTTTCACATTTAGATCGACCTCTACGGAGACGGGGTAGTTTCACGTTTGACATTCGTTTAATTGGCGGGGTCTGATAGTCTAGAACACAATGTATTATTTCACTAACGAGAATCATCATCCTCCTTTCCTTTTTTATTTATAAATTGAACATAATTGAACTTAGGTAATTACGCTATTATAGAGATCTTATCTTGACACGCATGGAATATACAATGAGGTCAATAATGTCATCTAAGATTCTCAAAGCATTTTCCGTTATTTGTTTTATGTTTTAGGTATGCAAGGCTATCCTCTGACAAACGGCGAAGACCGAGGATTACCTTTGACTGTCAAAATAATGCCACAGTATTTTAAAGATTTGGGTTACACAACTCGCCTAGTTGGGAAATGGCACGTGGGTCAGTCGCGTTCTGCATATTTACCGACTTCTCGAGGATTCGACAGTCATTTTGGGCACAGAGGAGGTTACATTGATTATTATGAATATCTTTTAATGGAAAATGTATGTCCATGCAATAATATACTTATCAAATAACCACTATTAAATTTATTAAAGTGTAATTTGTTATTATTATTAAATGATTTAATATGTAATTTGAATTAATACAAGTACAATAATGAAATTTAATAAAAACAGTACCTTTATCTTTTGTAGTGGAGTATTGGTGAAGTCTCTGGCTTGGATTTATACAGAAATATGACGCCAGCTTGGGACGCTAAAGGTTATATTACTGACCTTTACAATGAGGAAGCCAAGACAAGTAAGAGAAAATGATACTGCTATGTACTTAGATGTTTTCATTGAAATAATTCATTTCATTCTTTTAATGAAAACGTCTTTCTTCAGGAATTTTATTTGAAAGGATATTTTGTTAAAGAAAATATCACGGTATTATGTCGTTTCTGCTATATGTATTAAGATACGCATTACCTTTGTGTATAGGAATTGAAATTCTTACAGAGAAATAAATGCAAATCAAAATAATTAACAAAGCGTAAACATTTAATCGTCTAAAAATTTTTGAAAGGTTAAGAAAATACTTAAAAAAATATATTATTTTCAGTTATAAAGTCTCACGACGTAACAAAACCGCTGTTTTTGATGGTTTCTCACAACGCACCCCACTCGGCTAACGAGGGAGCTCCGCTACAGGCGCCGCCCGACGATGTACGCGCTATGCGACATGTCGAGGCGCCTCAACGAAGGATCTATTCAGGTTAATTATATGACAACTTGGTCTGTTTGAAAGATTTCAGGAGTTATAGAAACTATGAGATGAGAAGATAAAAGTAAGATACTTATTTTAGGTAATTTATGAGTTTTCTAGTTGCCATGACTCAAATTCTGCTTAGCAAGGGAATAAAATGCTCTGTAAAAATAAACGTACTTGAGTATATAGAATAAATAAATTCAAGATTCTTTCTCTAAGTACATTCTTAATAAAATATTTTAATATTTCCAGCCATGGTTAAGAAGCTCGATGAAAGTGTGGGCGATATTGTGAACGCGCTACACAACAAAGGCATTTTAGACAATACCATAATCGTCTTTGTATCAGACAATGGTGGCATAACATCGGGGTCAACGGTCAATTACGCATCCAATTATCCTCTCAGAGGTCTGAAGTTAACTCCGTTTGAAGGAGGTATTAGAGTAGCCGGATTGGTATGGAGCAGGAATTTGACTGAAGCTAATCATCTCTGGAAAGGGTATATGCACGTGGTTGATTGGATGCCTACGTTACTACGGGCGGCCGGCTCCAAGCCGCCAGTTGGCATCGACGGCATTGATCTGTGGAATAGTATCATAACTAATGCATCTTCCGAGCGAAACGACATTATTGAGATAGATGATTACACTGGTTTTGCGTCAATAATCCACGGTGATTTCAAATTAGTAACGGGTAATGTATTAACCAACTATAGCAATCACCAAGGGAAGGAGTTTAGAAAAATGATCGGCGGTCCACCATCTTATATGGACAGTATTAAACGAAGTGCAACATATTCGGTACTTCGTGACATGAAAATCCCTTTCACATTAACGGATACAAATATGCGAAACGTTCTGAAAATAGATTGTGGGACGACTGCATTCAACTCTGCCATTTGTTATCCCGAAAATGGTATGTTTTATAACTGTACTTATGTCGAAACATTGTTTTTTCACCATTCTTATTTATTCTTCTTCTTAATATAAGCTTAAATGTACTACGTAAATTAATTTTAATATCTCATATTAATTTCTTTAAATTTCAGGGAAACACTGCTTATTTAACATAAAAAAGGATCCTTGCGAAACACGAGACTTATTAAGCAGTAATCCAGAAGTTGCTAAAGACTTGTTCTCACGTTTACAAGTCGAAATTAAACGAACAATACGGAGGCAAGTGCCACTCTACCGGGATTTAAGAGCAGCTCCCAGCTTACATAATTACACCTGGACAGCTTGGGCTGACGGTCTCACGTCTTGATAACTTTTTACAAGAACTTCAAGTAAGAGACAATTTAGTTAAGCTCAAAGCAGACCTTGTGATATTTAGGTTTTAGAAAGTATGGCCATATCAAAGTCACCCATATTTTGTTCGTTACCAGTATTGTCGAATTTCTTCATTATTATGTTGGTGCACATTTTAGTATATAATATTAATACTATATTAACTCAATTTATACTTTTCAATGTTTAACAATACTATATTTATAATAAGAATTTACTATAAATGTAGATAACAATGTGACCTTGACAAGGGTGTTTTATTAACTATTGTTATTAGCACTAACTCACGAAATCGTCTGGTAGAATTTTATAATTTAATCTGATATAATCAATGTCAATCAACCTTGTTAATGCAATTATCATAAAATATGTCGACGTTAAAGTATTAAATGCAATATTGTTAAAAGATGACAGAAAAAGTTTAATTAATAATTTTAAACGTTATTTGTTGATCGTTACTACTTTGTCTATTTTTTTTTGTCCAAAATTGGACAGACCCCATTCCCACCACTAATACTGCTCCGATTGTAGTATATAACAATATATAGTACTAAGATAGAAATTAAAATGTAAATACAAAACTAACATGTGTTTTATTTTTGATATTACATTTTCAGAAGCAAGCTTTAAAGTTTAATCATTGCTTTTATTACATGAATGTTTGCATTTTCCTACATGGTGAGAAAAAATATATATTAGAAAAACATCCAAATTCACATATGTATACAAACGTATTAAGGGTTATTACAGCTATTTTATTAGAGCTAACTTAGAGCCATGCTGCATTTAAAATATTGTAAATTGCATACGCTTGACGGGTCATCTGAAAGAGATAAAATAATACATTTAATGATTATCAATTTAATAAAATTAAGTATAATATTTGATAATTATAAAAATATCTGTACACCATCGTATTCTATCCTATTTTTTTTATTTAAAAGGCAAACGAGCAGGAGGTATAATTGCTCAAAATAACCACCTCCGCCTCTATACACCCGCCAGAGCGTTGCCGGCCATGACTTTAGGAATTAAGGTTTTTAATAAATAAAAACTCTTACCTGAGAAAATGTGTCTAAACAAAGAGGAAAGAATACGGTTCGAATAACAAGAGGTGCCGATGTCCTGGTCAGCATGAAGAGTATCATTCTTCTGTTATTTGTATCTGCAGTATTCTCCCAGTTGCATGAGTAAATTGCCTGACGTGTCATTTCACCCTATAGACCATAAACATTGCTATAAGAAGTTTAACAAACATATTTTTTAAATTCAACTACATGTAGTACTATTTAATATTTCATTTAGTTTTTAAAGGACAAAAAATATTGCAATACATTAACGTGTATTGATTTACGTCTAGGAGATATTATATTAATAAAAATGTGAATAGTTACCGCGTCCATCAAAAGATCACTATAATAACATGGTATGTAAAAATGCAAAAGCGCTCCAATGAAAAAGACAATAAATTCAAAATTGATTTCACATTTTTGAAGAGACTAAAATATAAAAATTATTATTAGTTCAATACTAAATCCTTATTTAAAATATAAACTGTAATTTGTGATTATTTCAAACCTCATATATAATAATTGCTGTGAACGGAATTAGAAAAGTCGTCGTTTTTAAATTTAATTCATAGATAACACCAAATATGTTTTGCACTCTCTCTATAAAACTGAAAATTAATTATTTTAATAAACAGGCTCCTTTGTCTACTTCGTCTAGTCATATACATGACCTTGTATGAGACTTACGAGTATATAGATGCTAATTTCTTATTAATTAGTTTTAAATCTTCTTTTGTTTCATCAGGCTTGCTTTCCTTTGAAAATACTTTTAGTATTTGTTCTCTTATCAGATGAAGTTGGCTACATGCATGCAACAAGAAAATAGGCACAAGCGGATCAAAACAGACGTATATTGACGAAACAAATACATCAAATATAAACGTCCAAAGAAACAAAAACGTATAGAGAAAAGGGTTATATTTATGGTCATTAATAAACTGAGGATAAACTAAATCAAACATTGGGACAAGTTGGAATTGTTCCCTAAAGTATGAGCGTGCCATTAAAAAGAAGGCTTTAACTGGAAATATGCAACACGAGTATGTTGATATAAAAAGCCAGATTTCACAAATCCTTTTTCCCCTTTTGGAATATTCTAGAACCACAGATTGCTCGGATGCGGACATATTTTTCACTTTCTCATAATCTTCATCTATTGTTTGAATAACAGTAACGATGGAATCTCGGTTATAAATCAGTAGTGAATACTTAAACATGACTGTGACTGTAGCATTCAGTATTATTCCGTTCTTTATGACTTCGATGTAGTTTTTTTGTGGAAAATCAGCAGTTATAATTGAGTGTAAGAGGAAAACAAAGCAACTCAAGCTAACAATGCATGTAAATACAATTTGCAATTTACAGAAAATATCACGTTTTGATAATGGATTAATACGATTAATTCGCAATACTGTTGTCGTTATTTTGAATTCTTTATCAAATTTCAAATAATATTCCTCCATTTTTAAACGTGTGCGATGTTTTAAAAAATGAATAATATTGAAGAAGACTTTCGCGGTCGGATCATGAAAATAATTTGATGTCAAGAATGATTGTGAATTATAGTTTATTTTGATTGGTTTCCATGTTACATATCAATCAAATGTACCCTACGTATTAAAATTGACGAAGTATTCTTGTAACGATATAAAAATAATTGTATAGTTTGTATCAATGGTTGTCATTTTTAAAAGGTTGCTGCTGGTGCAACTACTAAGTATGAATAAATATAATTACTACATTTCTCATTAAATTAACAATTAACAGTCATACCGTATTCTGCACCACGACTTGTGGGGTTCGAATCCCACATCGGGTAAATATATTTGAAAATTGTAATTTACATTTATGTCTCTCTGGGGACTGGTTGTTCCTGGGTGTGAAAAGTATTAGGTTTGTTTAACGCGAGCTCTGCTTAGCGTGGGACTAGATGGGTGTTAAAAGCGTCCTTTTGTATTATCATAAAAAAACATCTTTGTAAGGAGTGATACATCACGATATTTCATGAAAATTCAGACATAGGTACATATATAAGCTCCTCCTTCGTTACAGGTATATTAAATTCGATACAAATGGGTTTTATTTTATTAAAAGTGATGTTATGGTCATAGTTATTATGTGTAATGTGCGGTTAACATCCCTGCGGCTGGTTCTGACATGTGTGACAGTTGGGCGGCTCGTAAAATTATTGCGTTATCGAATAGTTCACTAAGCAATAATCTTTCTACAACATTTACGTTTCATATATTATAAGCCTTTGAATATAAACCTGAACGAATTTGAATATTCAAGTCGTTTTGTTTTACATATTATTATTACCTATAGACCAATCAAAATCACCAATTACAATCGATGATAGAGTCCTTAAATGTAGCCAGCAAGACAGCAGGGTTAGAAATGAACCTCGAGAAGACAATGCTTATGACCAATAGCTCAAGGATACCCATTTCAGTAGGAGACGTCCCTCTCAAGTACACAGATAAATATATAATATAAAAAAAATCAGTTTTGACCATAAAAACAACGAGTGGGAGGTAGAACGTAGAACCCAGCTAATGTGGAACAAATACTGGGGCCTTAAGGAAATATTTAAAAGCATTATGCCAACAAATGTAAAAATAAAAGTCATGAACTCTTGTTTACTTCCATGCTTAACATACGCTTGCCAAACTTGGAAATATACCCAAAAGTTAAAAAATAAAGTAATAACGTGTCAGCGAGGAACGGAGCGCAGCATGCTTAACATCAAAAAATTGATAAAATTCGACACATAAGGATCAGAGAGGTATCGAAAGCTGCTGTGCCCTTACAGTAGCTCTATCACAGAAATGGAAGTGGACCGGACATGTATCCCGAATGCAAGATCAGAGATTGACAAAAAGGATAACAACATGGAAAGGCCCCGACGGGAAGAGAAAACAAGGCAGGCCGTATGCTAGATGGGACGATGAGATAATAAAAATAGCTGGACAAAATTGGCTTCAGATAGCCCAATCTAGGGGAGATTGGAAATCTTTGGAGGAGGTCTTCACCCGACAAGGGATCCCTGCAGATACAAGTTAAAAAAAAAACAAAAAGCGATTTCATGCATTTTTTTAATAGTGATTCAAGAGAACGCTTTAGAGTTCATATGCATAATATATGCTTGCGCAGCCGGCGCTGGTCGCTAGTTCTCTAAAACTGTATTTAGTACAACTGTACTATTTCTAACATAATAAAGTAAAGTATAAGATTGCTATTGTTAATATTTAATTTTAACTTAATGACAAAGAAAAATATGTGCCTTCAAATTATATATTAGGTAATTTGTATGCCCTCAAACGTGGCTTTGTATGTCAATTAAAATGAATTATAATATAAAAAATATTTTTAAAAACATTTAATCTACTTTTTTATTCGAAACATCTAGAACTCGAGTACTATATACACTTTTAAGACTGCCGTTTTATTCAATTCATAGACTAAAGTTTGCGTTTAAGTTATTTTTTATATAAAAGTTATATAAAAATAATTTAATTTGGAGGAGCTTCTTAGTCCTACTTAATATTCAATTACAAAGTCCGGCGAAGAGGTTTTGCAAATTATGCACATAATGTCTTCAGAATACTAAAACAATGTCATAGAGTAAAAATGTTTATCTGATAGATACACAATGTTTTACTGCCATAAACGACTTCTCTAAGAGGGAGATTAGGCAGCTTTCAATTTCAATAGTTAGTGATAATATTATTTATTTATTTAAAATCATAATTTATGTCCAATGTGAAATATTATTCATATAACAAATGAACACACAAAGTTTTTACAACTTATTGTGCATACTTTTCATTAAAACTAATTGGTATGTTATTTTCTATTAACGAACAGAGTTCTTTAATTTTATGCATTCTTTAATACACGTTCTAGTATCGTATAAGCGGTAGCAAAAGGCTGACAACAACCAACAACAATGTCCAGTCATCAAAATAAACAGGAAATAAACTTTGATAAAATATTTAAATTGATGGTACTTGCGTCAAAACTCAACAGAACAAATCCTCACGTACCTCGAGACTTGAAATGGATTTGTCAGTTCGGTATAATGCATGGTAATTTTTTTCTTGTATACTGTATGATTGTTTACAGTACGATAACACACGATTTTAAAATGGACGATATATCGCAAGCGTGTGCAAATGCCACAGTCGGCGTCATATTTAACGTTGTGTCGTTGAATTATTTTATCGTGGTGTGGTTCCAAAGCGATTTCCGTACAATGATCGAACATGTTAAGAACGATTATGCAATTGCCAAATACTTACCTTCTGATGAATACGACGTGGTACTCTTATTTGCTAAAAAGGGAAAGATAATAATATATATATGGTTCTCAATTTCTGTCGTCACAGCTTTTTTATTTTTTTCTAAAGCTTTAGTCTTCATGTTATATTATTACATTGTTGACGAATTTAGATACGTTCAATTTTTCGGCATAACGTATCCTGATATTTTAGAACAAAGGAAAAACGATCTTACCGTTTATATAATATTGTATTGTTTATTCAGTCTTTATGCCTTCTATGCGATGTTTATGTATATAGCATTTTCACCTCTGGGCCCCATTTTACAATTGCACATATGTGGTCAACTAGAATTAATGAGAAAAAGAATATTGAATGTATTTCATAAGGAAAATAACAGAGATGATTGTGTTAAAAATCTTAAGAACATATGTAAACATCTAACCTACATAAGTGAGTAAGTAGCTAGTTTCCTTTTTTTATTTTAATTCAAGTATATATCTTTTGTTTTTATTTATATAAATTTGTTGATTTTCAGTTTCACTGCTCGCTTAAGTAATACTCTACTAATGTTTCATGAACTATTGTTTAAAGCAGTAATTATATGTTTACCGATAACTTTTTATCAAATTATTCAAGTAAGTAAATTTATATAAAATTAGATATATTAAATGTGATATCAAGATTAGGTACTTTTCATTTTCAGTTTACGATATTTTATGCATACTAATGTTAATCTCTAATCCCTCTGCGTATGTAATGTAACTAGTTATAGATTTTATTATTTTAAAAAAAATAAAATTAGTAGGAACGGTCTATTTTTAACTTCTTTGCTGATGTCTTCTTAAACTTTTATATTAATAGATCTAGATTTTGTTTTACTCAATATAATAATGAAAGTATGCTAATAAGAAAATTTGCGATTATTTAACATATCTACTACATACAAAGTTTCATAAATGTGTTTCTTTCAGTGTGCTAAGCGGGGTGAAATAAGCATTGAGTTTATAACAGTGGTTATCGGTATTTTCGCTATTTGCGGAATTCCCTGCTACTACGGGGATATGATCATTGAGAAGGTTATTTTCAGACGAATAAACATAATTTATTGAAGTGAATTATAATACATGCATTGTTAATTGAGACAATGTATTTGTCGTATTCGAAGAAAATTCTTATTCATGAATATATGAAATCAAGCATAAGTCTAGCTGGTTTAAGATTTTGTTTAATTAAGCGTATTTTTCGTAATGGTGTTGCTTCTATAACAGTAAAAACTGTTGAATAAGAAAAAAAATATATCTATGAAAACATGAATTCATGCACAAGTCTAGGTGGTTTAAAAAGTTGTTTAATATTTACTAAGACCAATAAAACCAATTATTTTTTTAGTGTGAAGGAGTTCGAATGGCATTGTACTCGTGCGGTTGGGAGAGGCATTGGGATCGAGAGACACGAACCCTTATCCGCATGTTGCATGTCCAGATGTCACAGCCCTTCGCCATGAGGACCCTGTTTACGGATATATGTCTCAACGCCTTGACCGATGTAAAGTATTTAGATTTTACAAGTTTGCTTTTTTATATTCTATGAAGTGGTGAGACGAGCTGGACTTCCTGATGGTAAGAGAAACGCCATAACCAATGCAGTGCTACCCAGAACTTTGCTCCGGGTAGGGGTGCACAACACTCAGTAAGACTCATTAGCCCAGTAATCACGCTGGCTACAGTGCTCTTCAGACCGTAGCAGAGGGACATTCGCACATCATTCTTCGCATTGTTAGGATATGGATTTTTGTTTAATGAGAAATTGAAGTTTGTAGTAGATACAAACGATGTAACTCCTATCAATTCTTATTAAGGTGGCAGAAATTATAATGGGTCAAATTTAGAACGAATTGTCGAAAACCGGCTGCAAGATACGGCATCTTCTTTAAGATGTTCCGATTCGTACGCAATCTTAAAAAATATCAAATTCCATGAAGTTCTTTTATTTAAACGGTTAGAATCGCTTTGGTTAACATGACTGCAGACAGCTGCATATTATGTTTCGTACGCAATGATAATCATATTACTTATTCCGTTCCGTCTGGCGTTTAAATCTCAGTTTTCCCACATCTTTAAGTAACTACTAAATAGTAAAATTTAACGTTATACTAGAATGGTCATCTAAGGAACTTATTCTACTATTGTTACTTAATGCAGTTTTTATTTCAGATTTCCAAGAATGCTTACGCTATTTTCAATCTGATAAATGCAGTCTGGCAGTAAATAAGTCAATTAAAAATCACTTATCGTAATAAAAAATAAACTCTAGACTTACTGTAATATTCACAAAACATACTAGATATGTGATAAACTATATTATCGACAAATAAATTATAATGTTTAAATTGTGTTTAAATAATAAACATAATTTTAGTTGCACATTTTGTTTTATTCGCTTTACATTTGAAACTAATATTCCAGAATAAACATTACACAGTATATTATTCAAATATTGAACCAGTCAATAACAGAATAATAACCAGGTAATAAAAAATCTATTGTACTAACAAAATAAAAACGCGTTTCAGTAGATAGGCAGTAGGCACACGGCTAGACCAATTTTTATGGTTTTTGGTTCGTTGGAGTTTGTCCCCGCCCCGAATAACAGAATACATCTTAAAAATAATGAAAACTTTATACGGGGTCAAAGTTTATATGAAAATCCACGCGGACCCGGGTAACAGCTAGTATTAAATATAGAAATCTCAATAACAAGATCTAACTTTACACTTTAAAATACAGTTCAATAAACAGTTATTATTATTAGTTACTACCGAAAGGAATGTATCTTATAACGCAGTAATCAGGCCGCGCTTAACTGCTTTTTTTTTCACGAGCGGAGATCCTGTTGCAAATACCGCGTCTTCCTTGGGAGAGAAGGAGTTTCCATCGCGCTCCCATTCACGGGTAAATTTTATAAAAATCACCAATCAGCACTTGAAACTCACAGAGAAAATAAAGAACAAAAGCAATAGCCGTTGACAATGGCTTAATGTCAGTGTCATTTGTCATACAATTAACATAGATTAAATAAAAAATATTGTCTCTGAATGACATGAATTCGATGAATATTTCGATCAAATAGTTACCACGATATAGATTGGACTATTAATAAGAGTTCTGTGTTGTTTAAACGTATATACTTATTTTATTTATTTGAATCTATCTATGGATATAAGGAGTTCTTAGTAACACCGAACCTTGTTCAGGCGAACTTAAAAATATGAACGCATTTAATATAACAAAACTTCTTAACACTAACTAACATAATTTTAATTGGTTGAACCGGTGTTTATTATTTTGTTTTCTTGTCACGACAGATATTTAAAATGCGTTGTAGTTTTTAGATGAATAAAAATATAAATGTGTAAAGATATTTTTCTAGTCGACAATACTTGATCGAATATTACTATGAGACTTAAACGCTTATAAGTTTTCTAACATATTCGTCGCAGAGTTTTTAAACATTTCAGTAATCAAAATAATCGTGATGGATGAGTGTTATTTACAGTTAATAACATTCCGAATTAAAATCATTCAGAATAAATCGTGGGTGATTCAGATCGTGAATGGTAAATTAACGTCTCGCTGGATTCTGAATTTAATTGGCTGTTGACTCCATTTATTTCTATGAAGAATCGTAGTCTTTTTTAAGTTATTTTACTACCTACTACTACTAATATTACTATTCTACTAACTATAGGTATTTATATATTATTATCCGTGTTTTATTAATATTACATTAGTTGTTTTATGAATAATGGCTATACTTTATGAAGAATAATAAAATAAAAATATGATTCATCATATTTTAATTAAATTATCACGCTCGATTTACCGAAAAATAAGTAAGAGTACAATCGAAATTTTATTACAATAAACTAGTAAAATAATATAAAATATGCTCTAGTTCTATATCTCATACATTTTTAATTTAAACATGAAACGATCGATTGGTATCAACAACATACGATTATTATTAAGTATTTTGAATCTGTAAAATCATGAAATAGGTACTTACAAGAGAAATTACTCGTAAAATAAGTGGGTGATATAATATCTGTCCAAAGCTTAGCCAGGTTTTCAATTCAAGATATTATGTTTTATAAACACTTATATTAATGGTTTTTATTCGTAGACTCTTATAAAGAGTTCGAGCTTTAGACCTAGAAAGCAGTAACCAAGCCGCGCCTAGCACTTTGCAATCTCTTAACCATGAGTCATGACTTACGTCTCGCAAAACGTTAGGCGCAGACAGTTTGACCTATTTGCCTTGGATTTCCAAATGGATCTAAAAATAAATCAGCTTAATATTTTTCAAAGAGTTTTTATAAGAATATGTTTATACATATTCTTATATCTCTACAAACGATATACATACGCATTTGTATATGCTTGTTCTTTTAATTCTTACGGATTAATAGAAAATTAAACTGTGTACGGCAGTAATTTACTCGGTGTAAATACACACTTAAATAAGTAAGACTTTAATGCAGGAATACTGAAACGCAACTTAAAATTAAGTATAACTTAAAACCGGTCCGATCTAACAGTTCGCCATACAATTCTGTCAAAATTACGAGTCTTAAGGCGTCCCTAAATTTAATTTGCGTATGAGTATTTGGCCGTAAATGTCTTCTACGTTTAACTACATAAAATTTTTATATTAAATATTTACACTTCGATAATTACAATAGTATAATATAGTAGTTATTTTCATTTCTAGTGAATCTGAAATCATTCAGAATAAATCGAGGGTGCGTTCGTTCGTGAATAAATTAACGTCCCGCTGGATTGTGAATTTAATTGGCTGAGTTTTCTTTGGCCTTTGCTAATTTCACTTACTATCAATATTTCGCATATCTCTGGGAAGAAATGTAATACATTTTTCAATTATCAAATCAAACCCAGCAACTTTGAATGAGCCTTTAACAGGCACAGCCTCCTTTGAAGAGAGTCCTGTTTTAAAATACGTGTTTCTAAAAAACGCGGGAAGAACTAATTACTAATTATGATTTGATGTTGGTGAATTCCAAAGACCAGTCTTGTTTGAAGCGTAAAAACTGAAACATGGTTCAATTAGCCCCGATTTTAGCCCGAATTAAAAAAGTATTCAATGTTTTCTACCTAGTAGGTACGTAGGTACGATACCAAATTTCAGTGAAATTTATTCAGTAGTTTTTGCTTGATAGGGTTATTTATATATACAAATATTGATATATAACCTACATTCATAATACATGGAAGGAATTAAGTCATGTTTAAAAACTCTAATGTCCAGAAAGACGTTATTAAAACGATTCAATCAGCAAAACTGAAACTAATTTGTGAACAGGCTCGCACCGCATGCCGGAAGCGGCAACAAGAGGTGTTGAACTTTTAATTAGTTTGGCAACTTGCAAAGAAGCATTAACGTTTCCTGTCTTGGCACTTAGACCACTTGCTTTTAATTTTACATAATGTAACTCGCCAGTTTGCTAATTGTACGGCAACATGTTTTGGATTTGTTCTCGATACAAATAAAAGTGGTTTCGAATTTTAAAAGTATCGCACGGAATATTCAGTTAACAGCTGTTGCATGGCGGCTTGTTGAATTTAAATTATGCTTGGAGGTGGTGGATACTGAAAGGGAAAAATAAAATAGAGGCAGAAAGAACGTACGTAGCTGCAACTAATATTTACTTGGTTATAAAATACTTATTGGAAAATTAATTATAAAATCGTAATGAAGAATGTTTAAGTAATATAACTCTCAGATAAAATGTTGATTAAAAGGCTTTTTTGGAATTCAATGGACCATATGCTTACAATATATTTGATTCGTGAGCTTCCGAATAATACATAAGTTCATTGATTTGTTGTCGAACAATAAGCTCGGTAGTCGATTTGGTTAATTAAGTAGGTCTTTAGTTGTAATTAAATATTGATTTGCTAAGACTATATAATCGCATTAGTATCATGTAATACATATACGTATTACATGTACCTATAAGAGCAATACAGGTGGTTTCTATAACATTATAATTGAAAAATTACAGCTTTGTGATATACAATGGAGTAAATCAACATGCAATAGAATGACGTACCTATCTAATGATTTGTAATGACGTATCTTATTTATTAAGCGAAACTGCGAGGCAAGGCATGTTTATAAAATTCAACACAGCTTATTAAAATTGCTCTGTACCGAGAAATATTGTTCGATTAATTTTGTGGTCTAACTTCCAGTTCGAAGAATAAACCAGATGTTCTTCATTTCTCATGCAAATTGTTATTTTATAGCAAAATCTCTGTACAATTACTTTTTGTTTTCTATCTTTCATACTTTTTCAAGCAGTTGCTCTTTTACAGCAACTTTGATTAAATTAAATATTCATATAAAGGAAACTTTGTGTTAGCAAACATTATGCTAGATATATTGTTAATAATAACTAGTTGCGGTAATAAAGCGTTCTTTTATATAAAATAACAAAACCATAAATTCAATTTAACAAAATTATTATACAACCGCTCCTGAACGAAAATCGTACAACAACATTTCAAAGTTCTACATCCGATGATTTAACAATGAACGCCAATTACCCACTCGGCTAGGATTTAATTAACCTAATTTCGAGATGTGAAGATAATAAGCTTAATTTTAATTTGGTTAAAATTTTCGAGTGGCGTTATTGATAAACCACAAGATTGGATCATTACTCATTAGGTTTACACGTAAGACCAGTAATATTAGTGTTACAGGTAAGAAGTTTTATCATGCATTTGTCTTGTGATACGTTTGTATTAAATAAGTATAATATAGTAGTAGGTACATAAGTAAATGAAACAATTGTTTTATTCCTTCCTTCCCTTATGATATATTGCTCGATATTAGGATATTTGATGTGAATTTGGAAATATATTCTATGATTTCCCAAGGAGCGCTTGTCGACTTTCCGATCCGTAATAAATCATGCATATCATAGTTATGAATTTGACAATTCTTAAATCTTAATATCAAAAGATTTCATTAATTGGATCGGTATTATCTCTTTTTTAATTTCTATTAATACTCACTTTCCACGACGACCTTACGCGTCGACCCGACGTCTTATCACGACCCCTATTTATGGAATACTTTAGTGTTAAGATGATAATATGTAATTTCCAACGTATTAAAATACTTTTGTAGGCGAGTGTACACAGTAAGCTATGACAAGCAGGCGGCGATAAAACAAAAGGCTGTTACGATATTGTGATATCGTTGAGACTCAAACATATTTCGGTAACAAAGATTGGGGAAAATGTACGTGACTAATGAGACAGCCTTAAACAATGAGGCCTATGAAGCGACTTCGAAATTTTCCGCCCAACGATCATCCTTTGATCATAGCGCGGGATAAAAGAGAAATTTGTAAACTATATTCCAGGGTCACGCGACAGGGAATATTATTATTTATTTTGGTACAGCGTTATGAAAATTTCCATTAGCTTTCAACGATAATAGTTAGTTGGTGAACTATGTACATCAAACAGAAAACTAAGACACTTTTCTCATTTAATAACAGACTACTATTCAGTGATACGAATTTAGATTTATTAAACTTTTACGATGGATTATTATAAAAAGAACACAACAAGCAGTCTGCAAAGAGGAGAGTAAAGCTGCACTCTATTATACAAACAATATACGGCTTCAAACATGATTGTAGTTTTATTACCCGTATTTACTGAGAAAAATTCTTGTAAATAATACGAAAGTATTCTATCGGTGCGCCCACTTATTCCGTGTGGAGTTAGTATTGCCTTCATAAATCTTTTGAGCCATAGAGCCGTCTAATCTAACGCTTCAGCTGAACAAGATACATATACGACCCTTTAGGAGACTTGTCATGCATTTTTACAAACATCAGATTTGGTGATTTGTAACCTGAATATAAATGCTTTACGAAAATGTATTTACTTCATACATTAGGAAATAAAAATTATTTTTAAACCGACTTAAGGGAGAAGGTTGATAATTTTTAATGTTTGTTAAATAAATATATTCAGAGGACGTAAATATTTACGTAATTAGGGGTTTTAAACTTGTTTTATCCTTCTTTAAAGTCAACGGCGAAACTTTAAAATTATAATATTAATTAAGACATTAACAAACTGAATGTGTAGCTGAGGCGAACTATGCGAAAAGATGACTACAAAATTATACGCTTCTTCGCTATAAAAATCTATGAATATTTTCTTAGGATAAATAGTCGAATTCTTAAAATTTCTAAAATTTGGTAAAATTAGTTTGGGCATTTTTCAGTATTCAAGTTTATGCATAAACTATTGAATCAAATTTAGTATGACTAAATTTTCTTTCTTATAGACGGACTTATAAATGGACACACATCCTCTAAATAGTATCATCATTGGTATCTTAAAAGTAAAATTGTTGGCGTTTCAAATATGCTAATACTAATATACTAATACTTTTTAAATATATTCGTGTGAACTCACTACGGCAACTTTTAAATTCAATCCTCTGTCAAATATTTATAATAATATTAGTTAGAATAGGTCTGTTAGAATTATCCTGCTCTCTGCGTTACAAAATAAGGTCAGCGGAGCACTGCTCATATTGACAAATGAGTCTGTCGTGCTTTGGAATATTTCTACGTACCATATTATTGATCGGATTCTTAAACGCAACAGTATGATGAAAACAAAGATAGAATAAGTCATTTGTTTAAATTAAATTTGTAAATTGAATCAAATTTAAAAAAAGTTTGAATAGCTGCGATAAAACCACTCGCTTGCCCGTTTTTTCTATTAAAAAAAAACATCTCTACGTAGCTTTTTGTTTTATTAGTAGACTCACGCTGAATTTTAAAACACGAAGGCCAGTGATTGCAAATTCGGGCCGCGTTTTAAATACGCAATTTATTATTTTAGTCTCGAACATAGTTAAAAACTTCTTGCAGAGGCTGTTAATTGACTGCGCGTGACGACAGAGTCATCATCTAATGAAAATGTAACGCCGAAGTTGGCAAGTGAACTGTTGCTTATTTAGGTTAACACGACACCCGGTAATGCATAATAAAGTTGTTAGTGAGGAGCCTGGGAGGAGCTGGCGAGCGGCCAGAATGCGTACCACGATAACAGTTTAACGATAAACTTGCTTGGACAAAATAGAAGCATCTTAGCGCCTGCAGACTTAGTGCTCTCAACGACGTGTATTGAAAATTTTGCGCTAAGCCCTCTAAAAAGATATGTAAATTATTGTCACCGAGTATCGCATAAATTGCTGAAATTTACCTATGTTATACTACGTATAAAATTATTAATAAATTTAATAACAAAATTATTAATAATAATAAAATTATTATGAATTGAAAGAACATAATTAATCACAAAAATAATCAAGAAGAAGATTTCAGAACCAACTTGTAAATATATATGCTGCAAAAACTATGATAACGTAACCGTGAACCTAAGTTTGAAACTAAGTTAAGTTTATGTGATAGCTTCGATACGATATGATGCAATTTTTGAATAGTAGTTATATTGTTTCTTCAATAAGCAACCAGCATATGGCGTACACCATATGCGTGTGTTTTGTTTGATCATTACTTAAACCACAATTCAACTAACGATAACTTATGTTATATGAAAGTTATATGAGTCTTCTATATTCTTATTTGCTCTATTATTATATAATTAAGTCATGTATATACGGAATATTGTATCATCTAACTTGAAACTCTGAAAATACCTTAAGGGAATAAGGGCAACTTATTCCCTTTAAGTCCTTCCCTTACTTAACAATAAATAGGACGAAGAATTAAGATGTTGTAACATTGTATAATGTTTGTAACTCTCTTTTAATAACGAGTGAGCGACTATTCGAAAATGTTCATCTTGACAGCACAATTTAACTTTAAAACTAAGCCGGTTTGTTTAAAGTCCTCTATAGATTTGCAATATTCGAAGTTTAAGCGGTTTAACGAAGAAAAGTTATGACTGTTTATGAATTTTTGAACACTTGAAAAGCTGAAATAAGTTCACTAAAAACTTTCGATTTTATAAACCAAGCTGCCATTTTAACTGAACCATGTAATATGTTATTTGCACTCATTTGTTAATATTTTTTATGTGCGAACTTCGTATTTTATTATGCTATTTTAGTAGCAACATGCTACGTGCATATGATGAAAATGATAATGAAAATTAAAATGAAAATAATTTATTCACTTAAATCACATTGTGATATTTATGAACGTCAAAACTAAAAATATAGATCAATACAGACATGTAGTTGCAGCCACACAATCTGCTTTGTTCAAAGCATTACGTTATCGCAAAAAAATAAAATAATTTTGCCGTCTGTCTGTTTCAATAAACGCCTGTTTCCAATGCTTTATATAAATGATATAGAATAACATCAAATCTATTTAACCATTAATTTGGAGCTAATGTACCTGCTATCTCCAAGAAACTTCAGCAGACTATATATAATTCTTGTTTATTTTTTAAACACACAAAAACCATGTGGCATTTGTGGGAGCTTTTATGCAAATTGATGTCGTGACATATCATTACCCTGCTTGAAAAAATAATAAGAATTATCGGCTCGGAATAGTATGATTGTAGTATGTGTATTTGTATGTATTTATTTATTTTTATTTTTATTTTATTTTATTTTTTTTTTTTAATTATAGTTATATGTATATGTTTAAATATGTATTATATTTTTTTTATCAGATATATCGTACTTCTTTGCCTACTCATTCTTTCTTTTGTGTTTATGTAAGTTATGGTTGCCTGGCAGAAATCACTGACTAGTGATAAGGCCGCCATTTACATATACCTGTGTACTTCTTGTTGTTTGTTATATTATGTTATTTGTGATTTTGGTATATGTAATAAAGGATAAATAAATAAATAAATAAATAAATAAGAATTAATCAGTGTCTAAGTGGCAACACAGCATAGTGATGGATGAGATTTACAAATTGAAAATTAACGAATGCCCGTATATGTAATATGTCAACAGTAACGACACAAATAATTATTTTCCAAAAACCGATATTTTTATTTAAATTGGTTATATTATATGGCGTTAAATGTATTGATAAAATATTGTGTTTCAAAAAATTTATCAACAGTGTTGTTTTTGCCTGAATTTGCATGTTAGATTAGAGGGTATTTTACAAATAGTAGTCTGTACCTACTTGTGTCAAAGTGATTATTAGCTGATTCCCCTTTTAACTTTATATGTCCTAACCGGTAATTTATAGTAATGATATATTACGTATGCGTTAGGGTATAACCGTATGTTATACTCGTATGGGTGTGGATAAAATCTATTATAATATTATAAATGCAATGTGTAAAATCTTTTGCACAGATGTTAGCAAAACATTGAACGGAAATTAATATTCTGTTTTATACCTACGTCCTACTGAGATAAAAATTATTAGAATTAACTTATATTCTTTGTTTTGTTTTGGAAATAATTAATAAAAAAATTTGAAAAAAAAAACACATCTCATAAGTTTTGAAAATTAACAGACCGAAACAATAATGTGTGTTAATGTCACACCTCTGATTTTGCTCTCGTATATATTTCATTGAAATAGAGCTCAAAAAATATTCTATTACAAATTGTTGAACATACAATAGCTGTTCCAGAAAACGGTTTTCAATAAAAGACACGACTAAGGTTAAATTTTGAACTCGTGCATACAACTTTGTATGGCAGAAATTACAATGTACCGTGAATAATATAAAATTTTTCGACGACATAAAGAGGTTTTAGACAGAAAGTAAATTGCTTGTTACATTTAATGAGTAACGCGTGGCACCGTGGGGAATAGAGAGCTGTCTGGACCCGAGCAAGATAAAGGGTAGCCGAAACTCAATTAGCACTCCAAAGTACACAGACTTTTTAGGTGTGCAAACAATTGCTTGAAATTTGGAAGTTATATAAAATTTTAACTGATTAAATATAAAAGAAAGAATTTATATATTGTTACTATCAATAGTGAAGATTTTTGGCTAACTATTACTTAACAAATATGCTATGCTAACTATGCCCCCTGGTTTCACCCGTATAAATTAATACATAAGTTAACCTGTCATACAAATAGTGTGACTTTCCTCTGGTAAAACATCAATTTAGTAGATTATGAGATTTTGTGGAAGCAGCTATTTTATCTAAACTAATTCGGGGTTTCCCAGACACGAAAAGACGTCGCTTTATATTTGTAAAGTCGATTAATACCCTTGTACAATTTCAAAAGCAAGCTTACAATACAAAGGTGTAAAACTTTAAGTGTATAGGGAAGATTTCACAGATAACAAACAATAGGTGTTCCTGTCACGTCCCGTGCCGATACCACGAGCAGGTAAGAATTAATCCAGCGGCCAGCCTTTAGAATAGAAACGGACATCGCTTAATGTGTGGAACAAAAACTAAAGATTGGCTCGGCTTGCTAGTATGAATCATATATGTTATATATGTGGCTTTCTACTATATAGCCACTAGGCTATGACTATCGTAAATAAGATGTACTATAATATGAATAACAAGTTTATGCGAAAAAACAGGTTTCAAACTTAGATAATCCAAATTATATAATATCTGTTTTATTAAGTTGGTTGCAATGACTCTTTATAAAGATTTGCGGGATCATTTAAATAACAATAACAAATATTTTAAGTACTGACTGGAGCGGTCATTACAGCCAAACTGTATATCAGTGGTATAATTAACAAGGCCTTAGTTCAAATTATATTAATTAAATATATTATATTAGGCAATTGTATACTTATATCTTATAAAAATAATTGGTATGCAAAAAATTAAAATTTCTTGAAAAACCGTTGCGAACTGGCAGTCGTTACTTTTTAAACGGACATGGTCAAAATTCGGCGATACCTAGTGGCCAGTGACCACCGAACAACGAGCTAGGTGACGTGCGTGAGCGGGAAAGAAATATACTGGCCTCCTGTCTACACCCGTCAACCGGCAGCCGTGAGCGGTAAACCGGCATTCAGTGTCGCGCCCTCTTACAACGCGCGTCGCTACCGCAGATGAATCTCGCGAGTGTAGTGAAATTGTGAATAAAATGGGTGGCCTACACGTGCTTCTTGTTGTTGTATTAGTTACCGCCGCCCTCGCTGACAGGAAACCCACCATCGCTGAGAAACTCAGCGAGGATGCCGACTTGTCCCAGGTAGACAACTTTCAAAATTGCAAATACGTTTCTTTGTGTCACTTTAAGTTAGTTGAACTTTAGAAGTTGGAGTAACTCGCTACAGAACTTCTTTATTTTTTTTTTGTACAGAAAGTATACTTAATGTCCGTAATGCATAGATATATAACATTGGAATGACGTTTTTGTGACTACTATTATTATAATTTGATAATGTGATACAGTTCAATGTTGTAAACAAAACAACGTTGTTTTAAGTTATTTTTTACAAAACAAAACAAGTTTACTATGTCTTTGTTTAAACAGAAAATATATTCTTATTTTAAATCTATATGAGTAAGAACCATCTTACCTATTTGTAATATATTCGCTATTCAGTTTGTTCATGCATTTTGTAACAGAATTGTTATACAAGAATACACTTGAGGTAATCAAATACACGATATTTAATTCAATGTAAGCCTCTGCAGTGCATTTACGCTAAAAATATAACCTGCCCTTGCGGCTCTAATAAGATTACGCTAATACTGATCTTGTTAGCAGGCGCTAGCGGTTACGTATGGTCGTAACTCTATGACTCACGAACAGACCAGCTTAGCACTACGTACTGCCTACCGGTAGTAGGCACAAGGTACTATGCCGACACGAGCATTCCTATGCGTTCTCAACTGTTATCAACCTTTCTTCATACACAATCAAACCACTATTATTCAATACCACTCGCAAATGCTAATTTGTACTTACTTGTGCAGCGTTTCAACTTAGATAACGTTTGAAAATCGGAATATTATTCATTATTAAATGCTATGCAAATTTTAAGTTATTTCTATCGTCTGAGAATTGCAAATTGGCTACTCCTAAACGGGTATTATTTTATTGGTGCGTTTACATAATTTTCACTCGACTCGGGAATTTATGATAATTTTTATTATGGTAGAGTTAGATAAAATTTGGTAGTGTATTAAAGGAGCTAGAGGAAAGTAAATTTACATAATATATTTCTTTATTAGGGAGCCTTGACAATATGATGAATCAATATTTCTTGCATATCATGTTATTTATGTAATAAAATTGAAATTACCCACGCTCCTCATTGAACAATGTACATACGTCGATAGTGTAAGTAAAATTATTGATAACAATTTGTTAAATAACTCTACTTTTCGAAAATTTGGATGCGCGAAATCTCTTTCGAATTTCCTGTGGGACACAGTACTATTTTATAATTTCAAACTACATTACTATTATTAATTAAATACACTACTATTAATTAAATATTTAAAAACATAAAACATAAACATTATATTAGTATTAAAGATACCTAATTGAAAAAGGAGTATCTTTTTATTGATTCGTTTAAATGATCAATTTTATAATTAAGATAAAACTTAATCCCGAAATGACTGTATTATATTCAAATTCACTTGTAGGTTAGCATTACTCATATGCCTACATACGATTTGTATGGTGAGTTCCTTACAGTTAATTGAACTGTCTCAAACGGTTGCATCCGCTTAGCCTTAGACTATATACCGAGTTTAAGTTATAATAACGTTGACGACAATTGAAACTACAAATAAAATAATAGTGCATTTTAGAATTTACTAATAAGGTAATAATCGGTTACCATGTCATCAGGTATTTACGCTTTCTTTGTCCCTATATCCTTATTTATGCTTAAATCTTTAAAACTACGCAACCGATTCTTATGCAGTTTTTTTAATAGATAGAGTGTTTCAAGAGGAAGTTTCATATGTATAATAAATGCATAATTTATACAGGGGCGGGTCTCTAGTCAGGTATAAAGTGGTAGTTATAAGTACATCAAAATAGCCATGTTATTTGACGATGATGTCTTATACTTTTTAATGTAATACAGTATTTAGTTACTCTTAATTTTAAATATAAACACAGTATTCCAAAAAGTAAATAAAACCTCTCATGTTACCGTTTCCTCAA
>JADANM010002527.1:7779955-7803389 GCA_026213755.1 Eurema hecabe
TATAAGATAATACTATAGAATCTTTAGTTGCAATATTTTCATATTGGTATAGAAC
Source organism: Eurema hecabe (assembly GCA_026213755.1). Classification (NCBI taxonomy): domain Eukaryota; kingdom Metazoa; phylum Arthropoda; class Insecta; order Lepidoptera; family Pieridae; genus Terias; species Terias hecabe. The sequence goes on from JADANM010002527.1 coordinate 7,780,011, forward strand.
ATTCAAAAGGGTTTAAAACCCTATATTATAATATAAAACTTGTTGTATTTAGCATAAGAATAATCAACTTAAATAAATCAGTAATCTTTGTGTTGACTTATTAAACTTTCATAAACCGCCATTCTCAGAAATTTGCAAACATAGATGCATGAAATGTTATGAACAGTAAACAGTTGTTAATTTCGCATAGGAGTATATTATGCATGTACCTATAACATAACATTTCGCTTGTATTCTCAGAGGTTGTGAACTTATTATATATTAATATAGAATACAAAATACAATCTTATTTTGCTAGTTATCTTTCTGACAAAATAAGAATAATAATTGAAAATTAAAATTCTTTAAATAAGCTTAAGGACAAAAAAGATTATTCAATTTACGTATTTAAAGTAGTTTGAAATGATTTAAACACTTCTCGAAACGCAAATCAAAACTTAAAACCAAATTATATTCGCGCAATCCACATAAGTTACTAGGGACTAAGGATCAGGAGGAATTAGATCAACTTGCATCGAGACGCCGTCTGGCCAACCGGCGCCACGTCGTCGCCATCGATACATACCCTACTTCATTTCCCTTGTTTCCACAACCGACGCTCTATTTTCCGTTGCCAAATCTTCCCGATTTATAGCAGGGGTGTCCTGTTTGTAGCGCAATTATTCGGGTTACGATTCCTCTAATCACCTACTTTTGGTTAACTTTTTGTGGATTGCAAACGTCAACTTAGTCACTTATCTAAATAATTAGGTATACATTTTATTAATTATTAACGAACCAATAAATTAAAGACTGGTACTAGACTTATGATAAAATTTTTAACCGACCTTTTAACCGACTTCAAAAAGGGAGTAGGAACGAATTGAATTCGTCCGTATATATGTTTTTTTCTGGGGTATTAACATACGGTATTAACATAAGTTACTAAGCATAAAAAGCCTGTAGTACATAAAATACCTGCTGTGTAAAAATGTATTTCTAAGTGTATATAATTTGCATACCATAATATCTTTTTAAGTAACCACTGTCATTATAAGTGTAAAAATGTTAGTAGGTATACCAGTCTCTTAAACCGATCATATGAACACTAATTGTATTTCATAATTATATTCGCTAAAACAGTTCCGAGATAGCAGAAAACAAAACATGGGATGCGAGCCCGAGGTTTCTGTTATTATTAATGAGGTTTTTAATAGACTCACTATAAATTGCTATAAATGTTTAAGTAGCCCCAGGGCATTGAAATATTGCTGGCTATTTCGTACGTTAACTGGCATCAGAATAATATTAACTTCTACAGCAAATCCGTTACAGACTACCTTTATTTTATCATTTATCCCGATTGAAACTAAGCTCCACGTTAAACGTAATATTCCATTGTACTAGAGTAAGCCATTTAGATTCTTTTGTGAACTTGTCTGTAATCAGAAAATCAGTGTCTTCTGCAGAAAAGTGCTTGACGTAATTTTTCTAATAAATCCCGAGTTCCAACTTCCGATAGCGTTAATAAAGATGTTGATAAAATATGTAATCTAAGTCGAGAAACTTTTGTTGTTGTTAAGGTGCGGGGGCCTTATCAAGCTTCTGTTTTATTTTATAAACTTCACGAGGTTTATAAAACATTATTCAGCGTGTTAACACGTATTTACATTAGTTAGCACTAATGAATATATTTTGAAATACGAGCGTGTTTCACACCAGATTGCGTTATCGGGTGCCCACTGTCGTGTTTTGCTTTTATGAGCAATTTTATTGGCCATAATGCGAGAGCGAGGCTCGATTAAAAAGGGAAAATAGCTGTTCTGTTTCCGAGGGAAACTTTGTAAAGTTAAATATTTTGCGAAACTTTCTGTTTATTCGCATAGATGAAGTTTCAGTAAGCACAGGTAAATTTATGAACGAGTGTTACCAGCTATTTTAGATGCTTAAATTAGAATGCATTTTCGACTAAATTTTACTGAAATAACATTGTGTGTTTACATTAAAACAACGTGAAGGTAAACGTTATAGTTAATAAAAATATTCTTTTCATTAATTACAACTACCTGCATTATCAAAACTTAAAAGAATAAATGACACAATCGTCGCATTGTGACATTAACGGATCTAAATTCTTTATTTAAAATCGGTTTCGTAGGAACAGAAAGCGGCTTTGTTTTACAAAACGTAATGATTTTAAAAATACGAAACACATTGAAATTCACAAATTACTTCGATACTTAGCAAATGTGTGTGTGTGTATTGAATTTTTATCTAAATCTGTATTCTTTTCAGTTCCTGGCGTTGTTGGAGCGCAATGTAGTGGCAAATATGAGCCTACAATACAGGCAGATGACATTATTTGCACCAACAAACGCAGCGTTCCAGAAATACAATGGGGAAATGGACGATTCTCTTGTTTTATATCACATATGTAAGTATTAAATTCTTTGTTTTTCAAAAATATAATATTCTGTAACCTTCAAATATACTCCCACGCTAAAAATATACACTTTCCAGGGAAAGGGCGTTCTAAAAATATATAAAGAATAATAGATTTCATAAAATTGTAAACAAATTACGTACGTACAAAATTATACATTTTATAACAATATCAAACCTTACGTTATTTTTACGAAATGCTATAACTTATCTTAGAACATGTAGCATATAGCATATAGGTATAGATAGTATTTTGAAAGCGGATAAATTGACTTTTATTTAAGAACTTTTATCTGCAGTAATATCCCCCCATTGTGTATGCATCGACTTGTGTATGCATAGGGCATACACAAGTCGTTTTCCCTGTTTGTAACGAATCCGACCCATATCAAATCACATTCATGGCTGTTAACATTTTCCAGCAAATTTAGCGACGACATTATCGAATTTGGATTATTCGATATCGTCGGAGTTGGATGGCAATCCCCCGCTGTGGGTGACGCGGCGCCGGGACCCGCTGCACGACGACATTTACGTTAATAACGCCAAAGTTGACGTCGCGCGGTCATATCAAGCCACCAATAGGAACGGGAAACGACAGGTATGACAACTTATTATAACAATAACTTCTTCGGTGTGTCGCTCTTAAGAGTCATGATCATGAATATCACTTTATACGGTTATAGTAGATATCAATCGAAGTTATTCAACAAATATTGGTTTGGACATCAAATATATTAGCACATGACTGTAAGGTCCTGTGTAGTGATAAACTTCGAAACTGAATTCAGCTTAAAACCCTATCACATTAGGGCGCGATAGTGGCTTATAACTATGAACAATGACCAAAATTTAGGAATGTAAATAGTGTTAAAACTTAGGAATAAAGTATTAACATACAAGTTATATCAGGTTAAACTATATAGTTTCTTAAAAGTGGTATAATATATGGTCCTAATGGCAGATTAAACGCGTAATAAGAACTCCATTTAACGTTTCGCTAAACATTCTTAAAGTGTTTAAATAATTTACTTAAACATGGGCTAACATTTTACTAAATCTTTTGATGTGTAACTATTGAACAACTAAAATAGAAAATTTTCAAAGCATAATTGACGAAACCGATTAAATTCTATATTTAAATATCTTTTGATATGAGTGAATACTTACTCAATATAATACCACCCCTAATTGGATCAAGTCCTTCCAATATCAGTACAACAACGACTATTATATTATAATTAAGCAACAATATTTTCCGTGCTGAAAGGAAAATATATAGCTGGGCTTAAAATAAAAGGCTAATCTGAGTGTCACGGGAATCCGAGCCGCCCGTTATTTTTTGTGAAGCTCGTATCGTGGATTTATACTTAATCGTACTTTACGATGTTTATTGTAGGTTCCAGAGAAAAGGGCACAGTTTTTGTTTCATCCGTTCATTCAATCGAAGTATACCATAGGGTTTTTAATTCCTTTGTTGCGAAACAATCTACAAAGTTTTTTTTTATTGAAATTTTTATAGTAGTTATGTGATGAGTCGTTTTAAGTTTTACGAGAAGGACTTATCTTTCGCAAGAATTAAGAGTACCTTCTTAGACTAGTCATTTAACGGTAGTGTTTAATATAATTTATGCCAACTCAGATATGCTTGTGTCAATGCTTGTGCAATACACTGGCAAACCTAAATATTTACCTTATTAATTCACAAATTGATTCTGTACCTAACTATTATTAACACCCTACAGTATTATTAAACACTATAGATAGGAGTAATGTCGAAGCAATTCGCAGAGGAATTAGTAGATACTTGAATTCGAATCAACATAGCAAATTAAATTATGTAATTCCAACTAGAGCTAGCTTTGTGCTTCCATACTATCGGATCCCCACACGGGCTCATTATACTATAGTATATGTACTTTCGTGTTGCTCTGAACTTTCAACGAGAGCATTTCCTGCTCCCATGTGACAAGTATAACAACATTCAATAAATAAGACGCATTCTAAAATATTTTAAGAATTATATTGCATACGGGAAATATCTTTTGTTTGTTTTTCTTTTTACCTTTCCTATGTATTTTAAAATGCATTGCCAAATATTTACATATTATACGATTTTTCTAAACTTAGATTTGTTCTCCTAAATTCTTAATTTTGTTTAGGTTCTACATGTAATAGACCAAGTGCTGCAACCCCTGTTACCTCACGGACCAAGCTCCATTGGATCTCCAGTTTACAATCCAAATGCCTACCAATTTCTGGAACATTCCGACGTGTTTGATATTGGACAACATAGACTTAGGTAAGTCTACATTTCATCATAATGAGTCAGACATAACAAATACGTATAGGTTAAATATATCTGTCTTAAAACTAAAAAAGAAAGTATTGGTTCCTTTAATCAACTGCAATTCCTAAAAGAATCTAAATGCAACTTTTCAATTCTTTGATCAAGTTTGGCTTGCAGTCAGGCGAAACAGAAGCTTACACAACCTTTGCTTCAGCATAGTATGTGGAACGTATAATGATGTTAACTTTGTCAGACTCGTTGGTTTAATTTACCTAATAAAAATTCACTAGAAGACAATTTACTTAATCTTATGACGGAATAATAAAGAAAAATATTGTGTATATATCCATTATTTCAAGAAGGTTCGAGCTCATAAAGTATTCTTAGATTGGGATAAATTGATTTACTTTGTAGCAGAAGGATTCTACAAACAAATTCCGGCCAATCGCCGGCGAATATCGCCTCTAGGTAGCTTTGCAATATTTTATTCGTAAATGAGATCGACGTTATTTATATCCTATTTGTGGAAATATTGAACTGAGCGAGAAAGTGGAGGTACGATTAAGGAGATTAAGCAGACTCGTCGCTTTTGTTAAGCTAACAGCGATTAAATTATATCCATTTTCTAACGGCTAAGGCCTTCGAATTATTAAAATCAATTTATAATTTTGTGGACAGTGGAAATAGTAATTTTACAACATTAAATGTTTTTAAATGTGAAGAGAAACAGTTTGCTAATTGGTATCTGCAAAATCTTTTTCTTGTTTAATAAAGAACTTTAATTTCAAAATATGAAAAACTGCAACATTATTCCCTTCCTTTTTTGTTACATTTATTAATCACTATTCTAATTACTCTAGGTCTTTCCGACAAAAGGTTAATCAACTGCATAAGAAAGAGGTGTTTAACGCCGATGGAAGACACACTTTCTTCATTCCCGTAGACGAAGGGTTTAAGGTAATATTTTATGAATAATTAATAAGATCCAATCTTCAAAGTAACGCGTACAAATCCACGGTCTCATTAAAAATGAAGCAAAATTAAGACTTGTTTACAGTCAGTTCTTAAAAAGAGCTTTACTCTTTTGTATTCGTAAAACTAATCTTTTATAATATAATAATTGAAAATGTTTGTTTAGATCTGTAAATTTAGAACAGTTTGTTATTCTTTTATAAGAAAGACTAAATGGATTTGGCTAAGATGATTCCCTTAATTAACACTAATGATACTTTTTATACCTAAGGGTTTTGTCATACTATTTGAAATAGTCAATTCCAAAATATAACACGTGAACTTTTATTTAAATACAGACATCAAATAGATTTTAATAATAAGCTTCTTTTGATGTATTAAATGGATTTATGATTGAACGAATGGAATATGTGTATTGAATTTAGACGTTCACTTATTAATATTTTACGCTAAAAACAAAAAAAAATACGGCTTATTGGTACGGCTTATGTAACTGGACATACAGATAAATATATCAAATTTTATACTGATATTTAAAAAGGTTTTTTATTACTGTTATTAAAAATGTAAATATATATGTCACCGGAAAATAACAAGAACAGCACATTTATAAATTTCCTGGGAAATTTGTAAACCTCCGTAGGACAAATCTAAACAAGAGACAAATTCTATTATTTTACCGCCACATTTTCGCAAATTAATCAATTTACCGAACTTACGCGTAAAATAATAAATAAGCAATAAACAAACGTCATGTGCGCTCTGATTGGTTGAATAACTTATTATTTTCCGTATTTTAAAAAAGCGTAAAATTAAAAGCTTTTCTGTGATTGGAATTTGGATTCGAACCATTTAGAACCTTATGAATGGATATTCGTTAGTTGATTAATTTATCACAAGATGTCGCATATTGATAAATTTGCGAGAATGTGGCCGTAAAATAATAGAATTTGTCTGTCGTTTAGAATCCTACGAAGGTTTATAAATTTTTTGTTATTTTCCGGTGACATATATAAGTCATATATAGAATAGACAATACCATGACTTGCCGTTTCAACAATACGTAAAATGTCTTACGTGATCTCACGTACAGGCATCAGACATTGCTGAAAGACGTACATTTCCAGCAGTGTCACACGTTAATATAGGGTTTATTTTGGCGGTCCTATGAAGTTTATTATTTACCGCAAAACTTCTCGAATGTCAGACTTTGTATCTAGTCTGACTTTGTAATCGTAAATTAAAAAGTGATATTCGTAAATGAAAAAAGAGAAAAAAAGTCCCTTCTTACGTAGATGTTAATCAAAGTAGATTAAAAATATAACCTAGACAGAGCTAATAAGACGTTTAGTTGAATCCTTTCTATAACTTCTTATAGTATATTTTTTCAAGATCGTGCCATAGTGTGACGTCATGTGCCCATCTAGTTTGAGGTTTACCTCTTTTCTGTAGCCAACTGTTCCTAGCCACAATGTGGTCATTAACGTCCATCTTTCATCCGGTGGCTCGGGCTACAAGGCCCGTCCATGTTCATTTAAATTTCGTGAGTAACTTGGGGTACTGTCATCGGTCTTATCAGTAATGTGTTACTTACTGGCATAATTTGTTTAGATGAGTATAAAATTATCTATAGGTAGATACTTTTTCTAATTGTTGATGAAAAATGTAAATTAATTGTAACGGAAAAAATAATGTTTGTTGCTAATTTTTTTTGTCCTTTTTGCGAGAACAGTCAACTGCGCAATTGCTTAAACCTCTATTTTTGAAGTAATTGTTAAAATATGATTATTTTGTCTGTCGCGTCACTTATATATAGAATCTTTACTCGACTTTATCTGTGTGTTTTTCAATTCTATATAGACTTATCTTTCCTCAGCCAACTACCCGATCAGATCTGATCGACGGCAAAGTAGTGGACGGTCACGTGATCCCGCAACAAGTGCTCTTCACGCACGCTACTCCCGATGCCAAGGATTTCGAGAGCCTTGCCTTCAGCGATAACGTCAAAGTCATCATATCCTTCACTACATCTATGAATGGCAAGGAAGAACTCAGTAAGTTTTTAATCACAATTCTTTTATATAGTGGGTGTGTATGAAACAAAATTGCTACAAGCGATCGCGAGGGTTCTTCGCCTTAGGATAAAATTGATTTTTAATTTACTAAATCGACCGGAAAACTTCTGTCAATAAAGACATTCTTAAGTCTCTTTCTTCTTTAATGCCTTTGTTTAACCTCTTTTCAAAAGCTTACGAAGTAATAATATCAAACGTTCAATTACCTAAGCAAAAAATCATCCTTTTCCATTTAGAGAAGAACTTTTTTATTTTTTAATTTATTTCTTTATCGGTGACCGAAAGATCGTTAAGATAATAATTAGACTTTGTTAACTTAAATTAAGAAAGTGTTCCGGAAACAATTTGTCGCCTAATTTATTTTAAGTAGATTAATGTTTGCGACCCGCGGAGACAAATCTGAATAGAAACTTTTACTTCTATTAAATGTTGCACTCGGGAATTACGACCTAGTTATAAATAGCTACATCTATATATATAAAAGGTAAATGAAGTTCGTTGAGTTTATTAAAGACGACACATTGTTTACCAGTAAAGAAAAAACGTTTATATATACTAAAAAATATATATTTTTAAAAATTATATTTAATGTGTAGGTATTCAATTATTTGACTTCCACTAATATACAAGTTCCGCGGACTTCAAATGTAAAATTTTCCCCCCAAGTTATTCCACTTGTAATTTTCATAGCGCGCGGAAATGCAAATAGCTAAGGATTTAAATAAATAACTTCACTCAGATAAATTAAGTACACACTCAAGGTACAATTTATTTATAAACTAAATACGTTTAAAATTATATAGAATTAATCATTTCATAGAAGAACAAATTTATTTTTTTACCATTTGCGCGATAGTTGATACTTAAAATTAGTAGATAGGTACTTCTTGTAAATTCTAAACTTGAACTTCCACCCATTTTATACTGCGGTTATATTATGATATTACAGTAGTTACGTAGTTATTTATATTTACTTGTCATTCAAATCTTCTATCAAAACTTAACTGTACATTTTATTCTATCTGATAACGTATAAAACAATAGAATCAAATACATTGATTTATTATCTTTGTTTTGTTATAAAAAGAAACAATATTAAACATGCGACAGAAGTTTTTCACAATTTGACTGATCAAGGGCCGTTTTCAGCGTACGTGAAATCGAATACAGTAGCTGGTGACGCGAAGCATAGTCGTGGCGTCGTGATGGCCGACATCGTGCGCGCCAACATTCCCGTCAAGAATGGAGTCGTCCATCTCATCCAGCGACCTCTTATGGTTGTGGACACTACTGTTGTCGATTTCTTGAAGGTGAGTCACTTTTATATCACAGGAACTAAAGAAAATCTCAGACTAATACATAATTAAGTTAGCAGCTGCAATTTCTAATATACAATTTTAAAGCAATGGGGATAACACATGTATACGCACAATTGCAATATTATGTTATTGAATTATATTTACGATTATATTGAACACTATACTATATTTGAAGATGAATTTTTAATTATATGCCTATTATAGTTACGTAAAAGCTGTTTTAGAAATATTTTTATACAAAGAAGTTTTTATATATTAATTAATGACGTTTTTTGTTCAGTTTCTAGATTAAATAAAGTGCCTTGTTAAGTAAACCAAATCTTATTATGCTTCTTTATTTAATTTTTGCTTAAAACCAGTGGTCTTCGAGAGTAATTGAATAACAAAGTTTTGAACCCTGTCGTTACCTTTTGGCTCCATTATACGGAAACCAGGCTATGAAGGTAAAATAAAAGATTCTTTACTTTTTAAATGTTCATCCTTGTTATGTCTTTTTATATATTTTACTTTTATTAAGCACGTTTTGAAGTTTTTTGGTATGAGACATAATTAAAAGAGTAGGCTAAAATGTAACCCAGCGGAATTTCGACAAGGTAGATATTGCTCATGAAATAAGTTTTTTAAGCCGTTTTATTTGAAAACATGTCGTTTTTAGTCTGCATGTGATTCAGAGGAGCAAAATGAAACATTGGTAAGCGGTTGAATGCTCAAACTGCTAATTGCCTTGTAGGCACTTACCCAATAAGTTTTCGTTTTATCCTAAGCGAAATTCATACCATTGTCTTGTTGGTCATATAACATATGTATGATCACATCACCATCTTAAGAATGAGTATGTAGTTATATTTTTTATTAATAACTTATCTATGTCAAACTATAGAGGAAAAGGTAAGATGTAAACCAGTGTAACCAAAAACCCGTACTTTTTATATATCCTTGAAATAAATATGAATACATACTTATTTTATACAACGAATTCTTACTTTTTATTATAAATTTTTAAAAAAGTATTGGCTTATCTACTCTTAAAACGTGAATGTTTTTATCATTAAAGCTTTTGTTACATATTAGTATGTAGCTTAATTTTTTGAACAACAAAAGTAGTTGTTATCGAAATAACTGCATATTATTATGAATTTCTAAATTCATATATTTTTAATATACTATATATCATTAGTCAATATGTGTATGCAAATGTACTGTCACGTTTCGTTACCTTTCACAATACCCTTCCTCCATCATGTTGAGACGCCAGCGAGCGGGAACGTGACATGTTTTCTGCATACCTTTTATATAAAATACATTGACAGCAACAAAATGATACACAAATATTAAAATACCCAAGCGAACGGAAAATTTCTTTTTAATCGTTCCTTGCATGAATACTTTCTCGATTGATGTGAAGAATTTTTAATATAAAAAGCTACAGGTATAAAGTCATATAAATCAGTGCTGGTATTACAATTTCACTCGTACACGAGCTAGACAGACGTGAGCCTGATACATCCTGATAGAGCACGCCCTTGCTACTCTAAAGTTAGGGTTGCCATCCTTTTAAAGCAACCTCTCGAATAACAGCTTTCTCGATAGTGCTTAGACGCGCACTTGTTAACCCTTAAGTATTATGCGAGTATTTAAAGGCATGTATAAAATATATTTTGAAATTTACTCTTCGCTGTTTTCTAATATCATTTACACTGCATCTTTTAAGTTCACTTTAAAGATTTAATGTGATTAAATGAGTATGACATTTATTACGCAGATAATTAAGAGTTATGACAACCCTAAACAAAATATCCTTTATGCTTGAAAAAACTTACGTTATCCCCGAAGTAGGTTTATGCTAAAATGTACACATTGTTTTGATATTGTGGTACTGAAAGACAATGAACACGGTCTTCCAATACCACATATGAGAATAATTTTCTTATGTTTACGCACTCTCGTGGATCCTGCATGAATTATCAACTTTAGGGTATTGTAAGTATTTTGCACGATTCTAACTTAGCTTCTTATCATTGTTTGAAATCGAAACAAAGGGATAGTTTAATTAATTAGAGTACATAATATTATATTATAAAATTATTAAGTTATATATCTCTAAGAATGGATTGCAATTTTATTTCACCTAGAAAAGAGCGTATGTATAAACAAATGAAATATTTTACTTTAAAACCATAAATGCAAATAAGTCTCCATTTCTAAAATCTAATAAAAATGAATACTAACATTAAGACCGCTTCGAAGGCGTGTCCTTTTATTCGAAAAGCACTTGTAATAAAGTTTTCTTCTCCGAATATACCTATATAAGTGAATTGAATCGAAACGTGCTATGAAAATGATAACGTATTTTACTCTGCAAACAATAGCAACAATAACGGCAAGAAATAAATTAAAATCATTGTCTCCCAAACTCAGGAAAAAGAAGACGGCCCGCTGTGTAAATTCTACGAAGTTATTATGGACCTGGGACCAAACAATCAGTTCCTTAACGAACTCAACTTGGCTAAAGATATAACGCTATTCGCTCCATCAAACGAAGCTTGGAATGAAAACAGCGTTCAGAATATACTCAGGTAATTTAAAATAAACATTTAACTCAACACATACAAACGGACGTTTGCGTTTTAAAACGCCCGAATTCATAATTGCTCGACTAGACACAGTTAATTACATTTTCATGAAACATTTGTGATGAATATTAAATTTTAATGTTCTTTTAAAATGTTTAATCAGCTTTTGAGTAATGATTAATTGTCATTTATAAGCTCTACGATGTCATAACTGTATAAGTAAGTACGATATTGAGTACGCAATACGAATTATGATTTGATTTATGTTTTCAATCCTACAGAAATCATCAAAAGCTTCGAGAAATTTTAAACCTTCATTTGGTTCGGGAAAGACTGCCAATGGACGTAATCATTCACAACAACATGAACCAGGTCAGTTTATTTATTTAAAAACTGAATACATAAATATGAGTATTTATTGTACCTAAATAGATGATGAATAAATTAATTATTAATATTTTTTTGAATAAATAAACAGGCACAAATTAAAAACAAAGCAAGCAAACAAGACACGAAACAACCCGATTTTTTAAGCAAATTATTATGTAATATTAAAATTTATAACTATAGATAAATTTAACTATTTTACTTGTCTTCATATCGCTGCTGATTGGACAGCCCCCCGAAAATGTACGTTTGGAACGTCTGTGGAATTCCAATTATATATAATTTTCTTTCAATAACTGAAAAGCTTTTCGTAAAAATATTTTCATAAGCGATTGTTGTTGTTTGCATTGCGTTACCGAAATGATAATTTGTTGTCCCTATTACACGGTTTATTATTTATTCAGCGAGCATTTTTTGTTCATTTAGGTTATTTTTCTGTAGTCTAGTAGGTACCTATAGTACCTACTTTAATAAAGTTATTCTTATGAAGCTACTTTTTCTAAGTAAACATTGAGAAATAAAGACAAGTGATAGAAATGAAACATGGCACACAGTTTCATGGAGCGAAAACTGCGTTCAGAGAAAAAAATGCTTAGATAGCTTTTGAAATTTGCTATAAAAATAATAACGAATTATAATAAAATGCTGATTATTAATCACCTTTTATTACAATAACTACTACTAAAACATAAATAATAAACCGTTATGATATGATTCTCTCATAACGTAAATTCAGTACGTGATTGTCAGCATGTATCCTCAATGTTAATTTACGTATAATGTTCGTGTGTACTGCACGCTCCATGATCACACATATGTATGGACTTAACCGAGATTTGGCAAACTTATTTGGTACATCTGTTCGACTGTAGTCTGTAGCATGGCATCGTTAGTTCTGTGTTAGACGTTATTATTTCAAGTGTGCCTTTGTATAATGTATTAGACATTTTATATGACTCCTTAATGTCAAAACTGTTAAGTAAAAATACACAGAAACGAAATATATTCCACTTTAATCTATTGCACTCCATACATAATGGAGTTTACCCTTTGGAGTTGAATTATCCGGGATTTCGAGCTCGAGGACATTAAAATATAATCTCCTTTCTGTACCCAAAATTAATTGTTTAAAATATTTTCGATTTTGTTAAAAATGTGAATGTTTCTCTATAGATTTATCAAGCTCCGACGGCGCTACCGAGGAAGTATTTATACTTCAACGTGTTGGATGCCCGCAACAATCAGACTTTAACAGTAGAGGGAGGCGGTGTTAACGCTACAGTGACGCAAGCGAACATCGCCGCTACGAATGGCTTCGTGCACATCATCGACAGGGTGCTGGGAGTTCCTTATACTACTGTCTTTGAAAAACTGAAGACAGACCCTATGGTTAAGTGAGTATTTATCTTAAAGCTTTCTACGTTATCTATAGGTACTAATATTTTAAGATGATTAGTTTGTTTGTTTTAAAGCCCTTATCTTAGTCGCGACTTATCGATTCGGATTGTTGTCGGATTTAGGCTATATCACGCTCCGTCGATCAGGAACCAAACGAGGGTAAAAAATGTTTAAAAACATGGAAAATTATTCATACCGGAGGCTTCAGTTGCGTGTGCTACGTAAACTCTCTATACAATAATTATAAAGCTGTTTGTTTGTTCTTCTACCCTAAGAAAATAAAACTGGATTTATGTTTATTTAGAATAGGTATTAAAGAATATTCTTAAAAACATTAGCTTGCATAATCGTGATCGTCAACAGCAAGTTATAATAAAATAAGGTGTATGTTTGTGTTAGGATTTGTACACACCACGTTTAAATGTTTGCTATATTTTCACAGCTTACTGTTTAAGTTAGTTATCATATATGTTATATAGCATATAACTTTCCTTGACTTTCTCGGAATATTTTAACATTTGTACTCCTACAAGCACATGTCGCAATACGAGCATATTGTTCTGGGTTTTTGCACGGTATTTGACGATCGTGACAACAGTCAGTAAGCCCTTTTGAAAACACAGAGACATAAAAGATAGTTATGTGGAAGTATTGCATATCCATTTATACATTTTTAATAAAGTACGAAAGAATGCTTTTGCAGCTCGCTACCTACATGAATGAATTGGAAAATTCTATTAAAATCGATGTAAAATGTCTGCTCTACATCGCGATGTACAAATATTACGTATTTGAAATTCCGATAAATTCCGATGTCCGTTCAACAGCTGTTTTTTTTAATGGTTGCACGTAAAAATTTAACAAAAAATATACAATGAAAACAGCACTATTAGTTAAAAGTTTTAGGGCCAGACTACCTAAAGAGTGGCATAATTTGAGCAAACAGACTTTCCCAAAATCAATATGATGAGTAGAGTACCAGTAACCAGTATAATGAGTAGGAATACTAATCATGAGATTTACATTAGATACACGAATAAAATGATCCAAGAAGCTGACCAAAATGGCGCAGAATACAAAGCGATGTGACGTTTTGGAAATCTGGAAACTTTTTATTTAAAAAAAAAACAAGTAACAGTATCTTGCCGGTTCTTTTCTGTAAAAATTATTGTCCAAATCGGTGGTAAATAATTGCTTGTGCCATGCCGTTTCAAAAATGTAACTAACTATATGAAACCAAGTTGATTTAATATATTTTTGACTTTAGCTTTTAATGAAGTTAAAAGATTCCAAGGAGTCCTAGTGTTAAGAATGAAAGTTTGTTATGTAGTTCATTGATAATTATTACGCAATATTTTTTTTCGTTTATTTTCGCACCTCTCAGAAATGTAGCAATAAGGTCGCCTTTTGTGCATTACTTATGTTTTATTGTTATCTGTATCCTGTTATTATGAACAATAAAGTGTTTTAAATAAATAAAAAATAAAAAAATGAATATATTGTTTAGTGTCACGTATAACCTGGGCAAGAGGATGATGTTCAACCACCAGCTGAGCGACCTGGAGCACCGCTACACGTACTTCGTGCCGCGCGACCACGCCTGGCTCAAGTTCCAGATCAAACATCCTTCCGCCTACAATGCACTCTTCAAAGAAGACTTTGGATATTATGTAAGTACATCCACAACGTTCCAATCGGTTTATTTATGCACTAGTCATTTATTTCAGTGTGGTTTTAATTGAGGTGAGATTGAGAATTTTAATGAGACAAAACATTAAGTATAGAATATTTGTATTCGAAATACATAAATCAATGTAGAACTTTTTTGCAGGCATTTATTTTTAACACTTTATTTTACTTAAATTCTCATTATGCATCCTTACTTCGACAATTAAAATAAATCTTAACTTCGAAAAATATTACAAAGTCATAAGTACAAAACTATATTTTTAATAGTCGCGGTTTTAAGAAAACGCTATGAAAGTTGGCAGCCGTTCAGACCTCAATTCTTTATCGCCAACAATCCTTAATGTAGTCTGTACCGAGATCGACCCTCCTTCATATTCATGTTTTGACTACTGCAGGAGATTCGAAATAAGGAGAAACAATTTCAATTGATTGAAGATAGCAAACCAAATCGAGGATCATTGCTTTCATTAAGTATTCTTACTAGATATTTTATAGCAATTTTATTATTTAGAGAACACTTTAAATTGCGGAATTAAACGTATAAAATGTTAAACGATATTTTATAGTTATTTCATCAGGTTACAGGCTATTCAGACCTTTCTAATATACTAGCTGTTGCTCGCGACTTCGTCCCCGTCGAATCTATTCCTATTATTATGTTATAGGGAGTCAATCTTAGAAGATAGACATTACAGTTGCAAACTTTTTTTTAGATCATTTAAAGAGGAATAATTCTTTCATACAAATTTTTTGGTATCTTGATCCGTTTCCGCAGCGCACGCAAAGGATGCCCTCAAAGATGAAAAATTTTCCCCGTTTTTTCCACGTTTTCCATTATATCTTCACTCCTAGTAGTCGCAGCGTGATGTTATGTAGCCTAAAGCCTTCCTCGATAAATTGCCTTTTCAATAAAAAAATAATTTTTCAATTCGAGCCAGTAATTCTTGAGATTAGCGCGTTCAAACAAACAAACAAACTCTTCAGCTTTATATATTTGTAAAGTATATAGATTAGCAGATTTTAAGTTTTTTTTCTTTTTACCTATTTCTTTGTCAAGATTTTATAGAAAAACATTTCATGAAGCTAGTAACTTTGTAATGTAATTCTGTATGTTTAAATTTACATAATCGGTTTGGTAGTTAATTTTGATATAAAATAAGCATATTAAAGCAAGCTTTAAAATACTTAGACGTCGAAAAAAAACAAAGTTTGATGCGATTCAGAAAACCATTTTACACTTTAGTATTTAATTTATTTTCTACAATCCATAATTTTTTCCTTGGACGATATCGCTTAAGTGATATTAAATTTAAAAATGTGCCCATAATCTATTAATTTAAAAATTGGTTACATAATCTTCTCCAACATCTATCTATATCTATATCTATAGATACATATAATAAAAACGTAACGAGTCGCTATCTGTACATGGAAGATATATGAGAAAAAAATATTATAGGAGACCTTTATTAACGCAATAGAACCCAATACAATGAGTTTTGGTATTTTTGTCTGTTTGTCTGTTTGTTTGTGCACGCTAATCTCAGAAACGGCTATCCTATCTAGATAGGGTTTTCAATGATATATTGTGGTAAGTTTCACTTAACATTTAGTGTTTATTTCATGTCAATCGGTTGATAAATAAAAACGTTATGGCAATTTAAAGAATCACGTTGAACTTGCTGAACGTTTGTTGACGCGGGTTAGGCATTTTAAAACATGCTGCCCAAAGTCACTTTTCTATGCGGGCGAAGTCGCGGGCACACCTAGTCTTATATAATTATGATTGTCGCAGACGAAGCAGATCCTGGAGCGGCACCTGATCCGCGCGGGGCGCGCCTACACGATGTCGGACATGAAGCTGCTGGCCAACGAGACGCACCCCTTCGTGCTGCCCACCGCGCGCGACCCGCTGCGCCTGCGCGTCAAGGAGTCCGATAAAAGTCAGCTACACTCACTCTCATACTTTTTCTGGCCAAATACTGATACGCAAATCAAATTTATTACGCCTCAAGTCTAGTAATTTTAACAGATGACCGAACTGTCAAATCGATTTGAACTGTACTTTATAGTATTATTAGTTCCTGCATTAGCTATTCCTAGATCAACAATCAATGCACGAGAGTATTGACACGCGTGTAGGCGTTGTTACCCGCCTACCTTGCTAGCACTATTTAACTCGGGTTATGTAGCGGTGGGTGTAGGACGATGTAAATAGCTACTGGTTATACCATTGTAGCATCTTACTAAGCTTAATTGATTACGACTTTAGTCTTATATATAAAGTCAGATTGTACTATTTTTCGTGAGATGTAGTTGAGCGACACGAGCACTAATTTTTTTAAACAAAGGTCACTAAACTAAATAATTTAACATACAATTTTGAATACGAATTACGTCCAATCATGTTGAACAAAACAAGAGCCTACACGTTATTCCAGTCTCGTCCAATATCAGTCAAACGTCCATAGCTACGCGTGATCGAAGTGGTGTAATTGTGTGAATGTCACTCGCAGATTACTACGTGGAATGGAACGGGCACTGGATCCACGTGTTCCGGCCGGACGTCGAGTGCACGAACGGCATCATACACGTCATCGACGAGCCCTTCCTGCTGGAGGGCGACATTCGGGCCACCGGCGCTGGACACTCCGTTTCACGAAACATCACTTTCCTCATCATCTCATTCCTTCTGGTAAAAATTTTCGAAATTTAAACGGTATCTCTAACTCGAAATCTCGAGATTCTATTTAAAGTGAGACCTAAACTTAAATTTTTAATTGAATTTTATTACTGAATATGTATTTTATTTATTCATGTGAAATTTAAATGATATAATTAAGTCAATTATGTTTTTTCCAAAAAAAAAAAAAATTCAAAAAGACGCTCACTTCTATATTGGAATTTGAACGTTTAAAATTCGAATTGAACTCGCAATTTGATTCCGTTGACGACAATTTTTAACGGTAGATTTATCATTCAATAGGCTCCCCGATCCGTCATAAATGTTGGAACGCAAATATTGATATTTTGCAAATTTCGACGTTCAGGGATGATTGAATTGATAAATTTTCCTTTTTCAAGTTTTATAAAGCTACGGATTAATTATAATTGTACTAATATATTTATCACACTTAGTACGGGAGCCTTGCTGGCTAGGTTAAAATTGGGATCTTTTTAAAACAACGTACTGTTAAAATATAATATAAAATACCTTCATAAGTCTCATTAAGAAATCAGCTAACTAGCTATCGAATTTATATCCATAAACTAAGTGTCCAAAATACTTAAATTAGGTTTAAGCTAACAAAAAACGTTAACAGTGAATAATGATCTGCTTCGAATAGTTTTCTTAGGATTCATTGAATCCTAATAATATACTAAATGTCTGATAAAATACTCCAATAAAATATTTATTACGTCAAATAAATGATCATGTAACACTGCCAAATTTAATTGACTGATATCATATTTTTGCAATTAATGAGGAATGTACACCAATCAACTGTTTCGTTTTATAATAAGCTAACTAAATTGGATGTTCCAAATGACAGTTACCGTGCACATTCCCGAAATAAGATTTGGGCGAGGTTCGTTCGTCTCAATAAATATTTAGGTACAAGTCATGGCGTAGGGAACAGGGCCATGAAAGCAATTTCAGTGTCTCGGACGGAGATCGCGACTGTCAAGTCATCCCGACCTTACCTTCAATCATTCATTCGTCTCTCACTGACACTACTACAATGTAATTTGTACTATACCCAATGATATTACATTTAATAGATATGTTATACTATACATCAAACGAACATAGTGTTCCGCACAGCAGTGACAGCACACATACTTACCTGCAAAACAAAACGACAGAAAAGAGATAAATGATAAAACCGACACCACCTGCACCGGCAATCTATCACTTAAACGTCCTAATTAGGATGTTTTTGTGTCTTCAAAATTTTGCGCTTATAATACATCTATTTAATATAATATCATTGACTATACCCGTATTTATTCAGTTATACTTCTAGTATTATCGCGGAGTCGGTCCAAACCTAAGAAAATATTTATGAATATTACGTACCTAATCTAAGTTTAGTGAAATTTAAAAATAGGTATCTATTTACGTAAATATTTTACATATATTTTGTCTTGTTATATGTTGTGCCTTTGGAATGAGCGAATATGTTTATTTTGAAATTAATATAATTCAAATTATTATCGAGATATAACTTTTTATCTGTTTTGTCTTAGACAGTGTATAACATTCCATATAATTTATCAAAGTGTGTAGTATATTTATGATATGATTACATATTTACGTATCTGCGAAATTAAAGTTTAGTAGCCACGATACTATTAATATTAAGCGTTTTATTATTGTAAGTCGATCACTCGCGATCTTAATATCTATATTTATCTGTCTGCTCCTGGGTAAGAAGTTTTAAATGTATATATATGCATGTTCGTGCTTACATTGCGGTGCATGTAACTGACATACAATTATATTTAAGTGTACATAATTTGAGTAAGTTATATAATTATGTTCAACCATGTTGTCTCAGAACTGTCTCAACATTTCATGCTTAAACTTTGGTAAGCTTTGGCTTTGAATATCGATACAGGTGAAAGGCATTCATACTTAAACAATCAATTTAAGAGAAACGTACCTATTCAAAATTTTATAATAAAATATTATTTTTATTATGTACCATGAATCTCAACTCTCTCAAATAAATTAATACATAATGCATAACAGTTATGCTTGATATTGCGAATAATCTGTCTGAAAATGTTAACAAAATGTATATTAGATAGAAATAATTGGATAGGAAATGTTTATTTATAATATACATATATCGCGTAAATTGGATAACTTTTAAGTTATAGTGAAAGAAAAATGTTTGTAGATGCTTATTTCTTAATATTTATACATCTTGTTGTCTAACGAGGAATTAAATATTTGACAATATACTTAACCAAATATGTATACCAAATATTTGGAATGGATGTCATCAAAAATAAAATGTATTGATCAACATTGTTATAGAATCAGTGTTGTGTACTCAAAGTTGAAATTGCTGCTGAATGTGTTTAATGAATAAAGAATTTACCAATAAAAATTTTATCTAATTATTTCTTCTACCTTAACACAGGTTATATATTTTTGTTCAAAAAATTTATTAAAAACGCATGTAATTAGTCAATTTTAGAAAAAAAAACGCAAACATACATATCTTTATATATTTGTAAAACCAACAATTCTTCCTAATAGATACATAATAGAAATGGAGTAAAATAAAATAAAATACAAAAAGTGTTTCTATAAAAACTAAATAAGATCTGTTGGTGGAATTTGTTATTTATGACCGCTCACTGCACGGACGTACACGCAAAGACTAAATTATATAGTATATGGGTACGAATAGCCAATCCTTTATAGTTTCCCAGCGTAATTTATTAACTTAAAATAATTTAAGCTTAATAAATTACGCAATGAGCCGTTAGCTAATAAAATATAACGGCTCATTGAAATGATTTAGTAAAAAAATGAAATAACAAGCGCCTAGCTATTAGAATTTCTTTTTCATCAATAAGCTATTTATATTCACTTAGGGACTTATATAGAAGACACATGCGCTTATCGGAAAATATATAAAAGGAGTTCTACAAAATTGAAAATAGGCTAAATGAAAATAAAGTGAAAAGTTGAAATCTACCGTATTAATATATTTTTTTTTATACAAAGAAGTGGCGAGACGATCGGGACGCACTCCTGTTGGAAAGAGATAACGTAGGTATTACTTTTTACGATTTTTTTATATGGGAAAAATTTCATTTCGGACATACGTTCCCCGGTTATCCCGATGTTCCTCCATACACGTTATGTAGTTATTTCATTGATCATTCCCACGTTGTTTAAAAAGATAAAATAAGAAACGTAGTAAAAAGATGCATAAAAGCTTAGTAGACATATTGAGAGTGTTTATAATACGTAAGTATGGACTTACCTCCTTTTTAAATTCATTGCAAAAAATATCCTAACCTACAAACCATTCAGACTACCTATAGGTTAATATAGGTGAATATTGCACATAGACTGTAGGTACCGTACATTTTTTATCAAAAGCTACTCACAGTGAGCGCTCTTTTGAAACATACATCACTTCACTCGTTAGCTGTAGCTGATTGTTTTTGTTTATTGTTCTCACCTACGTGTGTAGCTACGGACCGTAGACAGGGCTCCATTTAGCCGACAACTTCGCTGAATTTTTCTCCCATTACACCTTTGCCAGCGTAATGAGTACATTGTTATTGAATGCAGTTACATTGAACATTGCGGATTTTATATACTTTCAAATTAACTTTGAATATTAGATGGCTCTTTATAAGTGGAAAGAAGACAAGTCGTTAAATAATATTTTTACTTAGTAATTTTTATATAGAAAGGTAGATTTTACTATTTCAATCTTAAAATTCAAATCGAATTAAATACGCCTTAGTATCGAAAAAGTATTCCTGAACTTAGAAAATTCACAATATTATATAATTATTTTTATAGGTATGCGATGAATTTTCATTTAAAATAGGTACTTAAAACAGGCAAGTTCTCATAATAGATTGGGTGAGCGATGAAGAAGGTTCAAAAGCAATGTGTGAAAAATAAATACAAGCCGTGATAACGAGCTGGCTCTCGAGAGATTCGGCACATGAGCACATTGTTCCACACTTTACTTACCGTTCCTAACAATAACAGGTCATTATACTTCTCTGTAATTAATGTTTAAGTAGTGATTCCTTAGAGAATCTGAGGAGTATTTAAATGGGAGTATATCCGGCTTCATGACACTACTATGGAGAATATTATTTAATTTAGAAATGCACAAACGCAGTGGACAGTGTTAGTGAAAGTCCTGCAATTTTCTTACGGATCAAAATTCAAAATAGGCGATTTTTATAGAATAGAGAAGCTGTAGATAGAGAATTCTCTCCCGTATTTTTTTGCACATTACGTGTAATATAAAGATTATGTAAAGACGTTACCTACTCGAAAGTTAATCTTCTTTTTATTTATTTATTATTTTTTAATCTATATTAATTCAGAGGCATTTCAGATCAATTTTATCTTCAAAATATCAAGTGATGTCTAGTATACATAGTCTTGATAGCACTTCTTGTTATTTCGGATATAAACACAGAGACAATATTGATGCCTGCAAGCAAATGTAGTTAGTTGGGACTTGGGAAAGCCTGTCGGGAGCCGCGCCGGAACGACACACCGCATCCGCCGCCAACAATCAAACATCTGCACATCAATGTACAAATCAGTTGAATCCGCATAATGTACATAAATAAATAAATAATGAGTTTTTTAAATATTCGATAAATGATAAAACTTTTAATTATTAAGCCAATGTTATGTTATATTAATTTACTAAATTCTGAAAACACGAAAGTGGTTAAAAAACAGCCTTCATTTTTCATCATGTGTTATATCAAATAAATTATCAATAAAACATATTTAGACATACCACATATGCAAGCCACATGACCTATCTTATACTTAAAATACAACACATAACTGAAGTAAGTAATTCTTTTTTCTAACGTATATTTATGTAATGTATGTAAATAAATAAAATTTTCTTTTTTTCAATAGCACGAAGAAGATATTCAAAAATTTGAAATAAGTTAACTCGGCTATCTAGTTTTGGCACGAATTCCCACTTTGCAAACGTTTCCACTCAATGCATAAAGGAAAAATGGTTTGTAAACAACAAGACTAAGCTTGGAAATGTTACTCTTATATTTTACGCCTAAGGGTTTCCAGCAAAAGGAGTCCATATTAAAATAGTTTAAGATGAAGTCGCTTCTAAAGTGGAAAACTCCGCCTCTTGCAAATATAAAAAAAAACTACCAGAGCTTAAAAGATGAAAATAAATTGAAAAATGACATTATATCTATCATTGTGCCAGTCTTTAACAGTACATTATTATTAAACCTACTGCATCAATCCATCCGGTATTCCGGCTTTCAGTGTCGGGTTCAATCACAAAATTTAGGGCTCAACATACTGCAACTCAAAAAAAACCATCAAACACATGCTCGTGGGATGTTTATGAATAGGTCTTAAGAATTATATTATGGTTTCTAATATCATTTTCTTCTAAAAGAAGTTAGGTATGAGCTGCTTCAAGAGTAAGTACGAAAAATTGGTTTGATAGATGAGGTTAATCTCCAATATGAGTTATTATTAT
>JADANM010002527.1:7803489-7829057 GCA_026213755.1 Eurema hecabe
GTTTCCAGCAAAAAAAATCAATCCAAAAATAGTTTAAGATAAAGTCGTTTCTAAAGTGGAAAACTCCGCCTCTTGCAAATAAAAAAAAAAAAACTACCAGAGCTTAAAAGTTGAAAATAAATTGAAAAATGACATTATATCTATCATTATGCCAGCCTTTAACAGTACATTACTTATTATACCTACTGCATCAATCCATCTAGTATTCCGGTTTTCAGTGTCGGGTTCAATCACATACTTTAGGGGCTCACCATACTTAGAACTGTAACTCAAAAAAAAAAACATCAAACACATACTCGTGGGGTGTTTATGAATAGGTAATTATATTATGGTTTCTAATATCATTTTATTCTAAAAGAAGTTATAAGCTGCTTCAAGAGTAAGTACGAAAAATTGGTTTGAAAGATGAGGTTAATCTCCAATATGAGTTATTATTATAACGATATTAGCATGCTTTGAGTGGAAAAAAATATTTTGTCTGTGAACAAGAATCAAATCAAGAAAATAAGGCAAAATTAAGCAAAAAATGCAAAAACAGATATTGTTAAATATATATTAAAACACCAACTTTAAGGAAAAAAGAAAAGGAAATTAATATAGTTCCCCTTCGGGGTTAAATATTTGCATATTCGATATGGCCTACGTTAATTGTTTCCTTATTTTTGTTTACGTTCAGAATTTTACTAACGTATTCCATTTCAAAATGAAAAGAAAAATCAGAACTATAACTTCTTGTCTTGATTTTTTAAATATATTTTTACTACTTTGTGAAAATAAGACTAAAACATTGAAACGATCGACGTATTTTATGAATTTCCATTTTTGCAAGTGCTTTCATTTGACGATAATATAATTTCAAACTTCAATATAACCTCTGTCGGTCTGAAGAAAAACGGTAACAGGAAACGCATTAAGGATTTTATCGGAAAGTTGCTAAACAATGACTAAGGAACTCTGTAGTTCCTACTAGTTATTGTAAATCAATTACATCTGCATTTGTAGTCGAAACGCCAATGTAAAGCAAGTATTCTTAGTGTTATTAATTGTTAAAAAATACCTATATAATATAACTTAGAGCGGGAGAGAAATACCGCTACCGTATGCGTGAGAGAAAGGACGTGAAAAAGTTTTCACTTATAAAATAATTAGAGCGCGTAACGTAAACTTTAAAACATAAAATCACTAATATAACTGAATATCAATTCAGAACGATATGCAATTCTGTGAGTCCATCAATGAACAGTGGATGCCTCGGTTACATTGACTTCACACAAAGAAAATGCACGGTTTCATTTCGTCTGCCATAGATATATAAGTTGCCTTTGTTCTTTATCATAAACCTATTCAAGTGTCAGCTCCGAGTGGAGGGTAGAAGTATGTACTTAGAAAAATTCGACGACGGAAGGGTGGCACGTGAGCATTTCCGTTGCGCTCGAATAAATCCGATCTTTTAACTGGGGTTTATTTGAAATTCTTAGAAATCCTACTTAATGCTTATATTTTATTTTAAATCGACCAAGTAAAACTATCACGCTATTTAAAATATTTATATCTATATTTTCGTATGAATAGATAATTTAAAATGATTAAACATTTTCTATTTCAGAACAGTGGTGGATTTATAGATAAAATTTGAAGATAAAGCTTGTTGGGTTTACCGACGTTGCCCTTACAAATTTGTTGTTCTAGATTCTAGAAAGGCATGCCTTTTTTACTTGGTTCTAAAATATGGATATCTCTAGGCTTAAACCTTAGCTAACTGGAAAATTCGCCACCGTTTCTTATCATGAAGTCATAATATCCTAATATAAGTGTTTGTTTTCTAAATAAATAATTAAAGGCGAGTGAAGCTGCGGTCTGTCGCTACAATTTGAATAATTAAAGGTCCGCGAAACACATGGGGAAAGTAGACAGGAGATTCAAAAGTTCAGCCATTCTGACGCAGTAAACACTGGACAAACAACCCGTGTCCCTTTGTTACAATTATGTAAAGGGCAAGCAATTTTACATCATGTGACTTTGGAATTTTATAATAATTATTATAGTTTATCTTGTTGATGGACGACCAAATAACGACCGTAATTATGAATGCTTCAAAAGGAAAGGAAAGGACTGCCTTAAAGAGGAAGGGCAACGCATTTTGACGAACTACAAATCAGGCGTTAAGAAAACAACGTCCACTGTCTTAAATGACACGCTGAAGAATATGTATTACAGTTTTATGTATATTAATTGTAATGCTTCATAACATTAAAACGATCCATATAAGTCGATAGCCGTTACACCAGCGCAGAATAAACAGAAGAGATCGACGTTGTTTTGTAATATTTGCAGACGTCAAAAATATTTTTTATTTTTTTTAGATGCTTTGAGTAGCTCGTACCTTTGTTACGAGTGCAAAGTTAAAATTACCGCAAATATTCGCTTAAACTTTTCGTACGCTTTGTTGGAATACAAAGTGGAACGTTTTGTAACTTGCATTGTAGCGTAAGAGGAAAACTATGCTAGTTTAAGCGTTTTAATACCACACTTTTAATAGCATGGTGTAAAAACAACTATTCCAATTCTTCCTTGCGTTTGTCTCAAATATTTGATGCACATGCCAATTGTCTTTGTCACATTTAAATTAACATATCCATTTTATTATGCGAATTATTCTAACAAGATAATATTTTTTCGATGAATAAAGAAATTGCTTTGTGCTATAAATGTTAACATGACGTCTCAGTACTTCTCCTTGTATAGAGAAGATAATCTCTGAAAGCTTGCATAAGAAAATCGCTCCAAAATTGAGGTAATGTTTATCTTTCATGAATGAAGATTGAAAGCTATTGAAGATTGTTTGGGTTATTAATTATTATAATAGTTCGCTATACTGCAATATCAGCGAGCAAGAGTCACAAAGATTAATAATGGCGTTTTAAAGTAACCTATACTTACGTAAATTGCAATTGTTAAAAGTACAGGTACCAGTACTACATTGTTTTTAACGTCGTGTATTTTGTTGAAATACACCGCATTCTATAAGTAAAAAAAAATCGAATTAGCGTTTTACTGTACACTACTCGATATAGATCTCTCCAGAAAGGTGCGCCAAAATTCTGGTTCATCCACTTTTCTTATTGTAGAAGCCCGCCGCGTGTTTCCTATATTGGTGCACTACAATCTTCTTTTTAATAATCTTCCACCAAATGAAAAATTTGACTCTAATTTTCATCTGTTCAAACTTTCATAACATTTACTAGATAAACCACGCCTATCAAACACCCCTTGATACATTACCATAAGCGATATAGTATACCTAACATTCATAATCATAGCGTGCAAATGTCTTTCACATGCGCCGCTTTCTTGCCGTTTTCACGTAGTCACTCTAGGTTAATCTGGCTATTCATATATGTGATTTTAACGGTGCGTGAAATCACATCTGTGATTGTATGAGTCCTGAGAAACTTTGTAAAAGGAAGTTGTTTTTGTAGCTGTGTAATTATAACAATTTTGTTATTTGAAAGTCACGCTATAAAAATACTTTAAAACGTCTTAAGGCTGTTAAATGTTATTATTTCGCTTAGAAATAAAATGATTTTACAAATCGATCCAACATTGAATTTTCAAACCTAACTTATATAACCCACTAAAAAAATTGTAGAAAAAAAAATTAGATAGGTACCTAGTTATTATTCAAATCAAGGGAATATTTATGTAAACCTCACGATACATTACTTCATCGCCAAAACAAAATTTCAAACGAACATTTATTTAAATTGCATTGGCTTCTTAAAACTACCTAGGATACGGGTCACGACGAAACTCGAGTATAAGTTGTCTGATTAGCTATTCCTTACTTCGTCAAAATGGTGGAACTAAATTACTTCTAGTCTGACAAACAAGCATCTCTTGAATAATTCAATAAGACTTAACGAGACGTCTAGTTATATTCCTAAATATGCTCTTATTATTTATTAATTAAGAGACACAAGTTCACAAAACATTCTCGAGATGATAATCAGAGGAACATAAGTTAGAGACGAATATTAGTAGCAGACAGTTGTTACAAAGTAACGTAGGTTAAGTTCAACTAATAAAATAAAATTGCTCCCCGTGGAATTGGTCGGGAATGTGTAATCAGAGTTGGCTGCTGTCGGAAACGACTTAACGTTTCTAATTCGATTCTAGAACATGGTATTTCAGTTTATCGTTAATGGAACCACAGCAGTTGCTGATGAAATAATAATAGCGAGAGAAATTGTAATATCGAACAGTAAAAAATGAGGGTGAACTTCGTGGATTGGTTTTTACTTACATCGGAACTTGTTGAAAGCTTTTCATTGTCAAGTGGCAAAAATTTAGTCAAGCGTGTTTTGAAATAGGAAAAATACCAGAATTATTTTGATTTTTGGGCTTTCTATTGTACAGTTTACGTAAATATAATATGTTTTCATAACCAGGTCACACGGTTTACCTACCTTTTGTGAAAGTCTTTCATAGGAGAATAGTATTAAACTAAGTATAATAAACACCTATATACTACCGCATTTATATTATAAGTATCAACAGCTTACGAGTCTATCCAATATCTCAATGAAGAATTTGTGGAGAGGATTTTAAATTATAATGATCAAGAAAGACCTCCAGACCAATTATAATAAAACAACATAGAACTGTTACATACTTGTGTATTACGTTATGCTGCCTCGAGGATGCTCTCCTCGTTTCATCGGTAGCTGAAAGTATTTGCCAAGTCTAGAAAACCCCACTTATCTAACCATCTAACCTCGTATACTGACGTCAATCCATTATAACTTTGCGGTGCAGCCATTATTTGTTTTCAGTTTTGTTTATTGTAGTAGTAGCTTTAGTAAATTAAACTATTAATGCATTCAGCAATCTAATTTGATATTAATTATATCATTGTCTTCGTTTATAACCGACAAAACGCGCTCAATGAAAATGATTTGTCATTTGTTTCACTTATCATGCAAATGTTGGGCGTTATCAAGAAAATTTGTGCGTTTTCAACTGATACTGACAAATATCATACGATATTCCATATAATTTTATTGATGTTACAACCTGACTGACAATTTGAATGGCACGTTCGTGGATGAGTACTGTATCGTTTGAGTTTACTTCAGCTGTAATGAGAGCTTGTAAATTATACGAATAAGTGATTTTTTAAATGCAGTTATCAATTATAGATCCATAGGAATCCAAGCAACAAAAAACAAATAACATAAATAGGTAATTAGCTGATTAGTTTTACCTATATGTTGTTACACCCAAGAATATTTAAAGATAATACTAACGTCACATCATACTACACCTGTTATTAAAAACAGGAAGGAAGCGTCTTTGATGTGAAAATAATAAGCAACCTACCTTGGTTATTACAAAATTATGTCGTTAGTGTAAAATTGTTGCAATTATCACTCCAGTTTGCTCAGTCTCTACTTGAAAATTAGTCACGTACCTGTACGGATTTGCTTATATGTTTTAAAATATGTGATATACCTACAAATATTTTGTTATGATTTTCGCTTTATCAAGGTTGGCGCTTTGCTCAAAATGTTTTTAATCAAATGAGTTGGAAGATTGACAGATCAGATCAGACTGTTGACTTTAAAAAAAAAAAACGATATCGTCATTGAACTTGACAGAAATAATCATCACACGCAATCTCCTTGAATTTCTTATCAATGCAATGTGTTGTAGGTTCAAATAATCTGTTACAGTAATCTTAACCTTTAATCAGTAATGTCGCATTTATCTCACCATTTTATCTTGAAGTGGTTTCATTCGTGGTTGGTCAATATTAATACATATACCGAATAGGTATATCTTACTAATTCACTTTGTATAGCCAATGTATGTTGTACGTTTTTTACAAGATAATATTTTTTTATTTCATTAGTTTAGTTCTTTATAAAAATTTAGTCACCTTTTATTGGGTATATTCATTTAATAATATTTTCTTATGGATAAAAATCTGTCTTGCTTTAAAGAAATATAAAAAAAACTGGCGTTCTTAAAATTAATTTATTTAAGCTAATTTCGTAACTATAAATAAATTATAACATAAGCAATAAGTTTTTACAAGTGTACAGATAGATTCTATTTAAGTATATTGATACGATATTTACTTTATAATGTTTACGGGTCATTTAATGGCAGTTTCCTATGGTTCGATTCATTTGCATAGGCGATACTTAATGTTTGTTCAAAGATAAAGTAAAATTTAGTTTGATTTGTGTATCAGAACAGATGAAACGAATTAGTAGTAAGCTTAAGTATATTATTGATTAAATAATAATTTGATAAATTATTAAATTGAGGACTAAATAAAGAAACAATCGATCAAGAACAGATTTAAGTGCTTTACGTGTGCGATATCTATCGCATTATTATCGCTACTCTTCAAAAAGTTCAACAACAACAAGGTACCTGCACCGAGTTTTTACTTATTTATAAACATTGTCGAATTCGAGTGTTTTTTAAGAATTTATCGGTTGTGTCAAGATAATTTACTGTTAAGATCTTTTTTCTGTATCAGGTTTGATATGACCTATATAAATATAATAGAAATAGCCATAGGTCATATAGGCAGGCTATTTTCCTAATTAGAATCTAACAGAAACAGATAAGGCTATAACTATTTTTAGAAGTTTCTTAATTTATTTAATAGAGATATAAAAAAGGTTTTAGATTTATGTTCAAAAACAGTTAAAAAGCGATACCTATGTATTTAATATGTTCTTCTATTTCAGAAACTTAAAATGACATCAAAACTCTATATCATTTTGATATTTTGTTTTGTTAGCGTTAGTTGGGGCGGAGATCTCATTGTAGACGAAAAGGATGATTCCTGTAGAGCATACGGTTCTTGCTCGTTGTGCTTAACGAAGAAAAGTTGCACCTGGTGTGTCACAAAAAGCAGATGCACACATCAGGCGTGCGGAAACGACAACGTTATTTATCCGAGCGACGTGGCTGCTCTCATGTCAGGCCCGGATTTCTGTCCTAGAGTTGATGAATCAAAGCCGCTTGCCGTCAAAAGCGGAGGAAGGGAAATTTTCGTCGTGAAAATAACTCAAATTTACTTGTACATGGCGTTCACTCCGTGGAAATGCAAAGTCACTTTAAATGGGAAGGAAAAGATCGTCCCAGCAGTGCTTCTGGCCGATCAGGTTTATTGCGAATCTATGGAAATCGTTAATGACACGGAAGAACCGGTTATAGAAGGCAGTATTGCAGTGTTGTGGAACTACAATAAATCCTTTGACGGCTCTCTTAAGTTTAATGTGTGCCGCTGCGACCTGGCGCCGAGTTGTTCGGCGTGTACAAAGTAAATCACGTCATTAAAATAAATTGTATTTTTCAATGATGTCATTAAATTTAATCATACGTAGCATTGTTTGGTGGTTTCCTGTTCAGTGATAAATAAAAATGTCTAAGTAGATGCAGTTAGGATGAATAAAACCATTTCACAAAGGGTACACCTTCCCACTGAAAACCGGTGTTAAGTAGCGGCATCTCATTAGAGGTCACATTAATTAGTTCAGTGAGTGGGAGGAGCGGGGGACCCGTTTATTTTCCTTATGTCCCAAACTGCAAAAAAGCCATTGCATGGAGAGAAGTTGTATCTTACTTTAAGGGGAACTTCACTAGTGACCAGCTATAACAACGAGAAAAGTATAGTACGAGTCACGAATCTTTAGCGCTAAACGAAACCTGCGCAGAAGTCAAAAATAAGGTATCGAGGTAACGGCGCGGCGCGCGGGGCGCGGGATCGTCGGGTGCGCGAGCGTTGATTGGTTGTCCCAGTCGTGATGTCTGTCTCGCACCAATACGTCAATTGCGAGAGCGATTCTACCGATGCGCAGCTATTCTTGTCCAGCGCTAAACATAAATGACGCGTACTATACTCAAAACTCAAAAATATGTAATGTGTTACGTTACGTTACGTTATACGTTTTATTTGACTTGAAATCACATTTTCTCTTTTGGTTTTTTGTGACTTGAAGACAAAATACTCTCTCAATATAAACTCGCTACATTGAATCACTAACAGACTTCCCAGTTATTGAAATACAAGGAAAACGTCTAAATAAATAACTCCAGTCAAGCAAATAATATTTCCGAAATACATATGTTTGTAATGTTGACATTCGCCCATAAGTAAAAAAGCTTCAAAACGTCCTTATAAGTTATAGCTAAGTACTTCCCCGAAATGTTCAAAGAAATACTTAATGCCTCATTTGTTATATACGTTTGTTTGTTTATTACGATATTTTTTACGCTGACTCCGTTATCGAATTTAATTTTACGTCTGCAAAAACATTAAACATTGATTGCATTTAATTGGTTATCTTAAAAAACAATTATGTAAATATACATTATCAATAATTATGTGAATATACAATTGTTTTCTTTGTTTCTGCCTACTCTGCTCTGTGATTTGAACATTTAATATAAAGTCTTATACATTTCTTTATGTAGATCGTTATTTAACTATAAAATATCAATAATAATGTAACAATGCAAATTTCATAGAAATTGGTACAGCATTACCTAAACATCCTGATTGGAAGTAGAATTAAGATATAACTTTAAAAAGAAACATGCTACTGTTGCGTCCTTTAAAATAATATTTTATTCTATAAAAGCTGTATTCCAGTAATTTTCGCATACGAAGTAGGTACATTTTTTGCGTAATTTAAAAGGCATTATATCGCGCAAGGGCGAGCTAACGCGGCCTGCAGCCATCTGACATGACGTGGGTTGAATTTAGTTAACATTTTTCATCTAGTTAAAGTTCTTGTACGCTTTTTGGTATCAAAATGTTGCAGTCTACTACATTTTTGAAACTTTATCCAAGCTACGGCCACTAAGTTAAAAAGCTAAGTTCAAAACCAACGAGCATTTCAAACATAACTATGAGGTTATAATAAACTTTTAAAGCAGTCTTTTGTTATTAAATATACAATGTACCCCTGTTTGGTGTAATACCATTTATCTCTATGTATATGTGAAGTTCATAATCATTTAATTTAAACGCTGTAGTTTAGGGGCCTTTTCCTAAAAGTAATAAATAATACAAGAGGCACTGAATTCTCACTTAATTCATTTTCCTAAATGAAACCTATAATTTTATTTAATTATTCAGAAATTTTGTAACCAAAATATTTTCTTAACATACACCTACAATGATATATGAAGGTACTTTCAAAGTATAATACTTAATTAGCATTTGCTACAAAATAATCTTCTTTTGTGTATCAAAATAGCATTTACCTGAATTAGGATATCATTAGTACTGATAAAATGATGTATCTTGTGTCAATATTTTATCAAAGGATAAAGGGGATTACATTACTTACTAAACTAAATTATTGATAATAATAATTAATAGTATCTTAATGATCGGTTGATAGTAACGAAACAAAAGGATAATGAAGATGGTTTGGTAAACATGACTTACATGAGTATTTAATGTTGTCTCATCGAAAAACACATAATACGTAATATTATATCGTATATACGTATACTAGCTGCTGCCCGCGACTTCGTCCGCGAGGACTTTCATATAAACTTTGACCCTTCCCCCCTTTTAACCCTTTTTTTCCAGTTAAAAGTAGCCTATGTTCTTACCCAGGCTCAAGAACATCGGTGTAGCAAATTTCGTTCTAATCGGTTCAGTAGTTTTGCCATTATGGAAAGACAGACGGACAGACAAACAGACAGACAGAGTTACTTTCGCATTTATAATATATAAATATATAGTATGGATTATATATGTAAGTATATATTTTGAAAATTCGAATGTAAGTAACAAATAAAATATTTTTCAAGTACCTTAACTTTATTTTTAATCTTAATTTCTAGAACAGAGTTTTATAGTTATCAATATTTGTAAGAAAGTTACAAAACCTTTATATATCTCTACAACGCCTGTCTTTACTTTTATACATATAATTTGAATGATAACAATAAAAATTAATACGATAATAGTTAAAACGGCTCCAAAGGACGTAGCTACTTTGAAATAAAGAATTTTTATAATTCAAAGCGCGTCAACAGTTTGACATTGTACACGTGGCAGTGACGGTTACTTAAATACTTATTAAAATTCACATAGGTACAAAATAAATGATTGCGTGAACGATAAAGCGATGACCATTTTTTTTGTCATATAAGACAAAGTATTTTAGCATCGAAAGGGTCAAAGATTCTCTGATGTTTATGTAGGTACATCTAGGCAAAAGATTTTTTAAAATAACATATCACATTTCTCTCAAAACAGCTATAAAGACAAATAAATGCAGCCTCAACAGATTCCTCTTACAAAGAGAGGCGTGTTAAGAGCCTACTACGTGTGCTCCGAATTGAATTTCACGACCCCATCCCCTTGTATGCCTGTCTATCTTAGCTATATGAGTATATCCCAACCTTGTTGGCTATATTTAGGATACGTTATTATTGAAAAAACTGTTTTTATACCTAATGGGTAAAATGATTCAATAAATAATATTACTCAGTAACAGCTGAGCCTATTTCTATATTTATTTTTTTCTCACTAAAATTGAATTATTGCAAAGTGATATTTCAATGTCAAATAAAGGTGTTCCCATTATGTGTCTTGTTGGTTTTTAAATGTCATCAATGCATAAAAAATGTACAAAATGTCGGTAAGTACTGTATACTCCGTAACTATCTAAAACGTTGAATG
Organism: Eurema hecabe; assembly: GCA_026213755.1. Taxonomy (NCBI): domain Eukaryota; kingdom Metazoa; phylum Arthropoda; class Insecta; order Lepidoptera; family Pieridae; genus Terias; species Terias hecabe. The sequence goes on from JADANM010002527.1 coordinate 7,814,216, forward strand.
ATAAATTATATAAGTTGTTTATTATAAAAGAAGAAACTTATAAGAACAAAGTATATCTTATCAAAACATTAAGTACTAAATTTTTTTATTGCAGGAGTCGTAGTCTTGATAAAAATTATATCCGTAGATTAGGAAGGCAAATTTGAGAAACAACACATTTGAGTAGTTAGTAACGTTGAATGTAATTATGTTTATTCTTTACATCATCTACATAATACAAATATTTTTATAGCTGCAAGTTCTTTGCTCTTTTCGTATTATATAGTACCGATCTCAGAGAGCAATATTATTTTTAAGTGAGCTTTATTTTTTTAAATATAATTAATTATAAATTAAACTTATAACTGCCAGTTATTAATTAAAAGATTAATGAAAAACTTAGAGTATATTCTTTTTACACATTTCTATTCTAGAAAAGAATATAATTAACTACTTGTATGGAGTTTTGGCGGGAATCTTGGGGCGTCTATTTGTAATCTCGATTGAATATGCCTTTTTTGATTTTGATTTGATTGTAATAGTGAATCATGCAGTAAACTAGCTAATAAGTGTCCAAGAAATGAAGAATTCATTTGAGAGCGCATAGTAGCGCCGTTCCGATTGCTCCAAGATTCGTCGAGGTTCTTCGTAAAGTCCACTATCACTTTACGAAGGGCAGAACAAAACGACTGACTGACTCGACTAAAGACGACTTGATGACGATTTTACTTGGCTCATATCGACTTTTATCTAATTACATTGACATTGGCAAAAAGCTAGACGCTAATGCCATAATATAAGAAAGAAAGAAAGAACTACTTGTATAGTATTACCTCCTCTCTTCATTTGTTTTTCCCTTATTTTATAAATTTCGTCCTAAATTGTTTCTATTTCTACTGAATTTAACCATTATATTATAATAACTTACTGGTAAGTATGTACATGGAGTTGAACACTATTATATTTTTATACATGTTATATGTATTATATGAATTTTATCGACGTATTATGTAAATTATATTATTTTTATCTTATCTACGTATCAATGAGGTTACCTTTTGTACGTTGATATGTATTTTGTTTATATAAGCCCTGTTCTTACTCTTTTAATGTAACACCCTATAAAATGTTGAAGCTTTGGCATACGGCAATCAGTAAACATGAATAGTATTTAATTGATAAGAAACGCTTACATGTTGAGATGAAATTAAGTTTCCAACATATTTTTTAATGACGTGATAACGTTTTATAACATTATGAGGTGCGAATAAATAAGTTATTTCGTGTTTATTTGAATATAAACATAATAAAATAAATTACCTTCGTGTAAATACACTATTATTCTGCTGTTTACTTTTGATCTGCAACACATCTCACAGATTTGCTTTGTCAACGATCTACCTTATTTATACTTTCGTTACGTGATAAGAGCACCATTCGTCCTTTCAATTTGTATGACTGACTATATTTTTGTGCGGCGCTGTTGAGGCACAGACGCGTGCACTCTGCTATACCGAGCTCGTTATATATTTGTGGTCTAAATATGTGTCGTCAGTTGGAATAAATAGTGTGCTAAATTGAAAATGACTAATTCAAGCGGTACTCAGGTTATAAACGTTATTAGTGATGTAGCGAACAAAAAAATAAAACGATCCTCTATGGACACAATGGTTACTTGGTGGTCCAGCCATTGGAGAGCGATTCTGTCTGAATTTGTTTCGACGTTACTGCTACTGTTCCTGGGATGTATGACATGCATTCCTCTAAGTGGATTCTCGATTCAGCCGCCTATGTACTCTCCGATCGGATTCGGGCTGGTAGTCCTGTTCAACATCACCGCTTTCGGACACATTTCCGGTGCCCACATGAACCCATCAGTTACTTTGACCGCTGTTATTTGGGGTAAAATGTCTGTAACACTAGGCATATGCTACGTTATAGCTCAGTGTCTCGGAGCAATTGTCGGGTATGGGCTATTGATTGTAGTCACTCCTACCGACTTACTGACTGATGCTATCTGTACAACACAACCTCATGTGGATCAGGAGCCGTATCAAGCTTTAATCGTTGAGATCATTTTATCAGCTGCGCTGGGCTTTATTAATTGTGCAGTGTGGGACCCAATAAATGAAGAGAAAAACGAGGCTAATTCCTTGAAATTTGGGTTCACCATAGCTGCGTTATCTTTAGCTGGAGGTCCTTTGACTGGCGCAAGTATGAATCCAGCTAGAACACTCGGGCCCTCCCTTTGGACAAACAATTGGAATACCCACTGGGTGTACTGGGTGGGACCTATCGTTGGCGGTGGATTTGCCGGCTTGTTTTATAAGTTGTCTTGGCTTAAGCAATCGAAACTGAGTGCTACTTAAAAGATGCTGTTTAAGTTTGGTTTGTGAAACGAAGAAAAGACTGAATATACTTATTTAAGTTTGAATGCAAACATTACGATGATTATAAAATTAATGTGATAACAATTCTTAATTTAATTTTATCATTATTCCTGTGAATATATTTATTTATAATGATATTAATTATTTATTTTGTTTAACCAATCTCAAATATGACACACTATGTTTATGGAAAATTCCCAGTTGCATTTATTTTAAATAATCATCACGATTTATTGAGTTGGAAGTAATCTTTTAGTTGTATAAATTTTCCCTATTGTTGCGTCATTAAATATGTAATTAGTATTAATATACACTTCAATACACATAATATCAATATGTTTTGTTAGTGATACATTGATAAATTTTTAATTAAATTATGTAATTAATTAATGTTAAATCATTATTTTAATGTTAGCCTGTTAGTAAATAGTTTACCTTACGAAACTCTTAAAAATTTGTGGAACTTTAAATGAGGCAAGGTTACTACTAACGTGATTAATATAATAAAACATATGCATATTTTGCTGTCTCATTTCATAATTGTCGTTAGGAAACAACGATGTAGCAAGATTGACCTTGCGATCACCTGACCTATAGATAAACGATTCCTTAAGACTCATTTAGTACCTAATCGACATATAATATCGCGAAATTAAACTTCTTAAGTAGTCTCCATCCGCATTTTCTTTTCCTTCTTTTTCAAATAATATAAGGGATTGTAATAGAGTTTAATCCTGGTGTTGCTACGATAACTTTATAACTCGATCTCACAGAGGTTAAAGGAAGGAAGGAAGACAAAATAATATTGTACTAGTTTACTAATACGGTTCATTAGAATTAAAATTTTTATTACTTTATTGCTAAAATTCATATTTGTTAACAACGTTATTTAAAATTTTATATAACACTTAATATTTTATTTGGTACTGACAAAATAAAAAGCCATAGAATGATAAAATCAACATTTTAAATAAATTTTTAAATAGATTACTGTCAATAAACTACAAAAGGATTACTATGAAAATTTTAATTTTAATTTTCTGTTGCAGCTTTAGTGTACGAGGTGGAAGGGTTAATTGCTTAAAAGCAGATGTAGCGCTCGCGTAATGAAAATATATTAAAACTTCTTGCCTACAACGTCAACGGTGAAAATTATATTTTGTTTATTGGACAACACACACTTAACAATCGTACAGTATCACACACACACACACACTGTTATTAGGTAATAGTTTTTGAAGTACAGAGAGCACCAATTCATCCAATAATAATATATTGTAGTGTTACTTGTTTTCGGAATGAATAAATTAAGTTAAAACTTTCGTAGTAAAATCTATCTATAATGCCATTTGAATACATTTTAGGCTGGTCTTAATACAATCTTAGGAAAAATCAAGTGATGAATGATTTTCTTACTTATTGTGCTAGAATATAGAAAGAATTTACAATAAAATAGTAATTATAAGGATTTCCAGCCACTATTTATTTACTGGTATCTAGATTATCTACAAAATATTTACAAAACGACACGTTGACATTAATTAATTATTAATACGGAGTAATAATTGTCTCAATAATTAAGTCAGTCATATTTTTCGTTCAATTACATTGACACTTAATTTTTCATACATAGACCTATATCGGATAATATACTAATAATCCCTTAATAATCGCTCCTCCGTAAGTGACGCCAAATGTATTTAAATAAGTTTTAACAGAATGTTCTTGCTATTGAAATTTACTCTATAAATGGGTAAAAATAGAAATCTACGAAAAACAAACGTTGCGTTGCACTGCGGCTACTTACTACTACTTTAGTTAGCCTAAATAGGCTAGATTGAAATGGCTTTATTTGGGTGCTCATACTGCCATTTTAGTTGTTATTATTCTATGTCCTCATAATTTAAAAAACATACGTGAACCACGCTGCAAGCACGAAAACAATTCGTCATCGTAAATGTATTGTTTGGGCTATCGTAAAAATATATAACTAACTGATATCGCGATTATTGACAATCTGTCAATAAAGTATTAGTTACTAGTAATGTGGCCTAATATCACCTGCACAATTAAATATTATCACCGGTTTAGTTGTTTAAACTACTTTTTTACATAATTGCAAAGGTTCTTAATTTTATTTTCCATTATAACAATCTTCGACACAATCTTAAAAAAACCTTTTGTAATCTATTAACGCCTGGACTTATTGCTTTACCGATTTTTAATGAGTTCATTCTTTAAAGGCGTAAAAACGTTGTAGTCGTTACAATAAATAGGACTGAAATAACTTTAATACAAAGGTCAATGTGACGGTCTAAGCTTATGGGTTTGGTTTCTATATATTTCTTTATTTTTCTATCAATAAGAAAAGAAAACAGGAAAGAAGACGTTGCTGCAATAAAAGGAAAAATTACAGATTTTTTATATTTATTAAAACATTATTAACTATATCCATTCATTGATAAAATGAGACTAGGTATTTTTAAAAGTTTCTCCCATTTATATATTTATCTATTTACCTAAAATAAAGTACATATACAGAGTCGATTGTAAGAATAGATTTAAATGAGTTTAATCAATTGAATTGTTTGTTAAAATTGGGGCCAATATTAGCTGAGCTAGTAATTATTGTCTAACATTGTGTCACGGTCGTATGTGAAATGTTGTATGTCGATGTCTATATACAGTGTAGTAATAGGTACACGCAACCTATTAACAATTTAACTAACGTAATCATAAACGCTAATTTACTTTAATGATGATTATGAATTCTACATTTCCACAATTTAGTAAGGTAAGTACTTATAACACTCTCAATAACTTATGATAATGTAAGCCGGGGGTCTGTTATCACGGAATATTTAATCCAAATGATATTTCGGCGCGTTTATCATAAACATCATAAAGTGACAATATATTTAAAAAATACAAGTGTTTTGTTGGTAGTATACTAAAAACGTAAGCATGAAGTACAAACTGATATGTTTTCTTTCTATTGTGTATTGGAATTCAAATGGCTTTCTTTTGGCGGTCTTACGTTGGATCATCCAATAGTAATATTACTCTTTGTTGGTGTGTAATTGTATTACAAAATAGATAACAACTTATTTGTTACGTAATTTTATCTATGGTGTATTCTATATATAATAATAACCAGTAGGTACAAATATTTTTAGAGAAATATACTAGCTTATAGCCCTTGTAAAGGTTCTTATTATTTCAGAACCCTAATAATACCTGTACTTATTTATAAAGCCTTATCTTAGTTAGCTCATTTTACGTTATATACAAACCGTTACTCGATTACCCTTTGTTATTACGTCAACGCTACTTTATCTTTATCAGAACCGGCTCAATGGCTAAATAAAAACAAGTATTACTCATCTGCATCGTATATTATTTTACTCTACGTGGATTGTTACTAACCTTTTGGCCGAATAAGTTAAATTAAAAAAATAGATATATATATATCAACTTTGTTTAGAACAGCTTGCAAGAATTACTGGTCCCAAAGAGAAATACTAAAAGGGAACTATTGTCTTAATATAAAAAAGACAATTATGGACTATTGAATTCTACACAGCTTGACCTATGCTAGCCAGACATGGATTTTCACAGAAAGAATTAGAAAATAAAATCTCATCTTGTCAACATGTAATGGAGAGAAGCATACTAAATCTGAGAAAAATAAAAAAAATTACTAGAAATTCGGACATACGCATATAAACTAAATAAACTTGATGTCGGATTGACGACAATATACACAGCGTGAAGGGAATAGATCAGACAGCGCAAAAGAGAGAGGAGTGTGGATAATAATGGAAGAGGCTGTTACCCACACTGGGATCGTATGACAAAAAAAGTAAAAAAACAATTATCATACAACTAACCAAATAAGTCACACGAAAAAAATCGCTTAAAATCACCTTTCTTTCTTTCATGTTTAATCTGTTGCACTTCTCGACGACGAATCTTCGTACGCCTACTACTACTCTTTGTACTGTGAGTAACGTCTTAAAAGTTCAACTAATTAAATCTAGTCCTCTCCGTGCCATTTTATGTTAACAACGTACCATGTTACTATATCATATTTGTTTCCAAACTATTAAATTTAAAAAAATCAAATCCGCTTAAAACATATCGTGGTTAATTTTTTTAGCGAATTTATGGGAATTTATTTACTCATAAATTTGGAGGGTATATTTTGTAATATATTGCGATTTGCGTCTATAAATCAAATACGGGAGACTGTCACGTCTCGTGTGGTATGATGTGTCGGATTGAAGAACAGCGCTGGGCTCTGCGGAATTGATATCTTGGTCCCTAACCTCACCCTCGTCAGATTTATAAACATCATATCCTCGTCACTTCAAACTTTATGCACATTACTGTTCTAAACTTAATTACGCTTAGGACAATATAGATTAACTAAGAGGCATATTTATTTTAAATTACAATCTTAATAGTTTAATATCATTTGAAACTCAGTAAACATTGTGTGGGGATTTTTATACTATGATTCATATGTAATGAATGTACTAGATTAATACAAAACTTTAAACAGTTTTTAATTAAAAAGAAAACAAATGCTTTCATATATTTGTGTTAGTAAAATAGTGACAAAATGTTTAACGCCTGAAAAAATAGTCAAGCAATGTCACTGTTTATCAAATTAATAATAATGTGAAATTTATTCGTTATATTTCCTACAATGCCTTAACCATTAATTTGTTTAAGTGATCCTTTCTGGTCTTAAAAGATATAGAGCAAGCATTTCGAAATCAACGGATAAGCTTAGGTTAAACGTTTCAATGTATGGAGCGGCCAGCACAGATGGTTTATACGAACCGCTCGCAAATGGAGCCAGCTTATCTCCGCTCAGATTCAATTCCATTGCTGTTAGTATAGCTAGTGCAATTGCGATCACTTCTCTATTAACGCTTTGAATTATTCTCATGCATGATGATCGAATACATATATTATTTCTATCATTATTCATAGACGAGTGGACATTAGGTACCTATAGAAATTTGACAGTTGGAGGCTTTGTTTCCACTATATACGTTTAGAATGTAAAATAATTGTTTTTGGTAATAAACGTGCCTTTACTTTTCTTATATAATATTCATAAAAAGGAGATATTCCAATATCATCTGCAAACAATTGACACGTTCCCACGTACGTTCTTTAATTTTTCTTAAGAATATCGTAGCAAAAGACATTTTAATTAAGCTCAGTTTGTAAGAACAGATAACAACAGCGCTTAATAGCCTCGCTTTGAATTCCTGCTCCTGAATTCAATGTTCATGGATTAAGATCTCGACTTTTCATAACAATATATAATTATTATCTAACGACCTTTTTACAGGTTAACGCTATGTCGAATATAATTAGTGTTTAAGTATCCGTTTCTCTAAAGCCACAAATTCTTTTAAGTAGGTAATATTTATTAAGAACTAAGCTAAGTCAATAAGTTTAATTTCTGTTGAAAAGCTACGCCCGAGGTTTTACCCCAGTAGACACTATCCTTGTAGCGACATAAAAGTGATAAAAATAGTTTAATAAAATGGTTACGACAATGTACAAGCTTCGGTTCAATCTATTCCGTAGCTTTTGCGTAAAAGACGTAACAAACGTCCATTCAATAACTGCTGCATACATGCCAAAATCCTCACAAAATGTCGTATTTGCAATAATATCTTATAACCACTAAAACTCTCAACTATAAACAGTTTATAATGTAAAGGATAGTAGCTAAGAATAAAATTTAGATTGTCTTGAAATTTATTCGATCATAAAATGTTGTGTAAGTTGCAAACAATGTAAAACTCTTAACAAGAATCCGATCGTGCCTTTTTGTTATATTGCCAGTATTTGGGAAAAACAGTGCGTCGTTTCGGCTGATAGGAAACGATTTATTTTGTAAAACTATTGCAAAGCTGATTTATTTCTTATTCTCAGAACTGTGTTTACAAAAAACCGTAAAAGTAAGATACGTTATGTCAGGAACCTTTATTGAAAATATGAGAGTTTTATTTTGAATAAGTCTGTATTCTGCATTCGATCAAACAGATTTTTCGCCTTTATGCACCTGAATAACAATTCTCTGCAAATCCTCTCAAAAGTTTATATATGTTTATTCGCCTGTATGCATTTTTATTTTAATATTTTCCGTTTCATTCAAGAAGTTGTGTCATAAAAGTAATGACAACTTATTCTCATATTCTGTGTGAATAACTTCATCAAATTGTCGATGGAAAAAAATGCCTCGAAAGCGAGGCGAAGAGGAACAGATATTGAGTTCTAAGTTTTACTCTTTTTTACGTATGGACACGAACATTGATAAGTGATCGGGCTATTTCCTAGGAATATTTTTTAGTAATTTTATTCTTTAAAAAGTTGTCGTTGTTTATAGGAAAAGGTAATGAACCTTTTTGTATGCGCCGGCTGACGTAGGTACTCATCCAAATTAATGTGTTGTATCATGCAACACGGGCTACCTCTCTAAATACCTAGTTGTTCCAGTAAATATTAATAAACCTCGTTTTATCTTCCTTTTTCAGGTATTTAGAGTGAATTTAATTTATCGCCGCTACACGGCGCGTCAGAGCACCGATTTGCATATTTATACGGCGTTCGCGTAAAAAATTGTTTTCAAAAATAAAACTATTTAACACCTCATGCATACGCAGGTTTATTTTTTTATCGAGGTATGTTATATGAACGCATAGAATTTAAGGATTAAAAATGTGGGCTCGGTTCTTTTAAGTTTAATTTTCTACCAAAATCAATAGGTTTGTACATATTGATGCAATGTTTTAAAGAGCCTCTTCAACCTGTAAATTATTCTTGTTATACCTGCATATAACAAACACAAAAATAATAAATTGCTTACAATTTAAACCTACACGGAAACAACCGTTCAAGTTGTACTACTATAAATGTTAATTGCCGAAGTTAGTCAATCAAAGAAGAGAGAACAAACATATTTAAACAAAAATAGGAAAAAGAAAAACAGAAGCGTTACAAAAACTGTGGAGTAGGTAATAGTTGGAATTAGGGATGTTAGGGAGCTCCGTATCCGTAAAGGAATCCAAAATAAAAGTTTCGGATAATATCGGATATGGGCGGATATTTTATTTTAGGTAGATAAGATAACACTCAATATTTGAATTAAATAGCTGTAATAATTACTTACAGACTGATTGTAATTTCTATTTCCTATCAAATGGTGACATATAAAATAAAACAATTATATAAGCTATTTGTATTTTACTTTTGAAATTCCTTAAAATTTTAATATCCATAATTCCATAACCGAAATTATCCGAAACTAACGGATAATCCGAAATAAATTCATATCCGTATCCGTAATCGTATCCAGTATTATAATCATTTCTATATCTGTATCAGATCCGTATTCGAAATTTCATATCCATAACAACCCTGGTTGAAACTCAAACAGAATAGTTAGGTACCTACCTATATTTTTGCTGAGCCTTAAGCGTTTCGTTCTACAACATAAGACGTTGATTTTATTATCAATCAAATGTATAGATATAAAATAATGGGGCAACGTTATAACTTTATTAAGGTGTGCATTTTTTAACAACAATGATTTATCATCAATTAAGATTTAAGCTATATTTAAAGATCGTTAATAAATTTTAATTTAATCTGAATGAATTCTCTTTTTGACAACAATTAGGATTTAAGCTGTCTTCATAAATTTATTACAAAAAAATTTCTTCTTAATTTTATTCAGTATACCTAAGCCAATCGATAGTGACGTACATTTATGTCAACTCGATGTTACATCAAAGGAAGGTTACAAAATTGTGTTCCGATTCTGAGTTTCATCGAAAATCGTAGCAACATTCGTTTATAAGTTAAACAATGGTTTTGCACTTCATAGTTTAGTCGAAAATGACTGCTATTAAAGAGGGCCTTTAACAGAAACGTCGTTTGTACCTCATATCTAAATACACATATATACGTTTATGTATGTGCTCAATATAACATTAGTGGAAATGAAATGCGACCGAGTGATAAATGATCGCTTGACAGTGATTTACTTTCTAACAGGCTGTATTGTGAATTGTAGCACCTCTAAATGGGAAAATTAAGTGAAGCTAGCTACCTGACATTAATGCGGAATACCATGTTTCGTAGCATATCGATATAATCTGATTACAATGATAATTCAGGTTGTTAGTATAATTTTTGATTCCCAGTTAAAAAAAAAATTAGTTTTTTTTTTCAAAATGCAATTTTACTTCGTTTATTTTTTTGTTTGGAAAAATTAAATATGTTATTTTTTCAAAAGGATAGCAAAATAAGGACCTACTACAAGTATATAGTAAGTAATGTTTTCGGATCGGACACTTGTTTTGTAACACACTGTATAACTCAAAATTCAATGAAAATTCACAGAATACTAAAACCTAAGATATGTTCAATCATTGAATCGAATAAATTAACTTATTAAAGTTAATATAATTCGAATCGACAACTGGATATAACATCTTGTAAGGATAAGGAGATAACATAACTTATAAACATTGCAAGAAAAATAAAAGCTTGTAATTTACGGAGCAGTCAATGATTCGACATGTCCCTATTGATATAGTTACTCGTACTCAGGAAACTTGTAATGAGTTCTCGTAACTACAATGTTGTTTCACGTATACCTATACCGAAATACTTAGACTTGCTAACATTAAATACTGCAATATTATTGATACAAACTGCAGTGCTATTTTACTTAATAATTTATATCGTGTGGAGGCAAAGGATGTTGGCACCTGCAATAGAGCTTTTCACTAAAACAGTTACTAAAACGCAAACCATTTATTTTAAATTTCATACTTTCTAGTGCAGATAAATTATTAGATACATGTTAGCAGATATGTTATAAGCGCAAAACTTTGAAGATGCAAAAACATCCTAATTAGAAAAGGTCTTTTATTTATTTGCATTCACGTGCAAATGACTATACTTTACTTTTTTTCTTGTTCTACCATTTATCTCTTTTCTATCGTTTAACATAGTTTTCTTTCATTTTACACTATAGGTACTTGTAGTTATTATCCAATCAAAAACAAAAATGTGAAATGAGAGCCAAGTTCAATATTATGAATATAAATGCCTTGGTTGTTGAATTCAACGACATAAGAAGTGAGATTAAAATGAGTGCCAAGTTCAATGGTCCATCCTGATATTTATTTATAATTAACAGTATCACATAAGATATGATAGATATCTTCTTATAACGTAAGATAATGTATTGTAGCCAGAGTTCTGTCTTTTATAGACCTATGTGGATATATGTTAAGTTAATCCCCACACAGACCAGATTGCAGGCCCCATAGTTCACGGCGTATTTTAAACTCGCCAACGACGCGCGTTTAAGGAACGCGCATCTTCTGTTGCGTTTCGAAAGACAAACTTTTATTAAAATAGCTTAATGGTTACATAACCTAAGTTACCATTAAGTCTTGACTGCATTTAAATTTACGTTTGTGAGTTCTTTTTAAGTTTACGTTTGTAAGGCCTGTTTAAATTTACGTTTGTGAGGCCTGTTTAAATTTTCGTTTGTGAGGCCTATTTAAATTTACGTAATTCCGAAAAAACGAATCAATAAGTGGAAATAAGAAATGAAAGTTTATGTGGCAATTCGTTCGATAATAGTTGTAGCCTCAAATTAAAGAACGGTACATAATAATGAAATATAAAATAATCGTCATTATTAGGCGAACCAAGCGACGCCAGGCCGTGCTGCTAGTAGGAAAGTAAATAAAATATTCAAAATGCATGTAAGTGTAACCGGGCTAAACTTAAAACCACTTAATAAAGAAAAACTTTTTGGGTGCATATTCAGAACCCCTTTCACGAAGTACTAAGGCGGTCTCGGCTCATAACTTCATATCGCACTTATATTATTAATTGTCCCCAACTTGTAACAAAGGTTCAGTTTTCGTAGCGTTCTAAAGATATATTATGTTATCGTCATGACAGGCTGAATCATTAATTTTAGTTTGTACACTGTTTGTTGTTTTAAATGTCGCTCAAAGTAGCTGTTGAAGCAATACAACTTCATCATGATTTACGGGTTATTTCTTAATAAAAATATAAATTAGATAATGTAACATAACTTATTTGTTGCAACGTTTTGAGACACAGACAGTTTAGTCTACATGGATATTGCTGCTTTAAGAAATTTACCGTATAAATGTGGATAAATTGAAATCTACGAAAAACCTACGAATTTTAATGCAATGCACTATCTATGTAAGTAGACAAAATTGTCTACTTTGAAATATACACTTTGCGTGCTCATATTGCGGTACTAGATGTCATTACTCTATACTTGTAGGTACATATCAATAAAATAAAACTCAGTATATTGTCATAATTATTAATTATATATATTTCATATCACAAATAAATTTCAGTTTACAAAAGTTGTAATTGTTCTTTTACTATTTCATAATTATAAGCATTTTGTCTTACAGCCAAACTCAATACGCGATGCGATTCAAATGAACTTTCACGTCACATACATAATTTGTATGAAAAAATCCAGTTACCCTAATCCTCTATTACTAATTAGTAATTACTTATAAGTACAGATCTGAACATTATTATATACTAAAATTATAGAAATAAATTTCATTGTTTCGATAACCACATACATATATACGTCCCTTAATTATTATTATCTTCCAGATCCTGAAAAAAAAAATTTAAATTTAGGGTTGAATTATTAGTATTGATTTCACTTATTTTTATTATAATAATAATATCCTGTCCTTAAAACATTTTTTTTTAATTTGTGCAACATATTTACATCAGTGTCATAGGCCATGAAATATGCCTATGACAAGAAAAACAGGAAACTGGAAAAAAGTAAGATTATAAAGGCTATCTATAATTATTATTTTTATTATAAAGTAGGTTGTTTAATATGGTTGAGTGCGTAATTTCTTCGTTTCAATAGTCGGTATCGAATTTCTTTTGCTGTGTTGCTGTTTGTGACATATTAAAATTTACACCGATTTATTTAGAAACAAATTAGAGTAGGCAGTATATTTCTACATAAGACAATATCAAATATCAATATTTGACGACCGCTTGGCGCATTAAGAGCATAACTGCTTTCTGCGCAAAGGGTCGTGGGTTCGATCTCCACACCGGAAAATTTTATTTGTAATTTACATTTGTATTCTCTAGTGTCTGGGTGTTGCTATGTATTGTATGAATGTATTAAAAAAACTATGTATATGTAATTTATTCCGTTATCTAGTTGCCATAACACAAGTTCTGCTTAGCTTGGGACTAGATGGCGCTGTGTATGATTACTTTTTATTATTATTATCATACAATAAGTATTTAACACTTACCGTAGGATCGCAATCCGCGCAGTGCCAAGAATAGCCTCGTTTCTTGGGATTTTTGTTCAGCGGCGGTTCCAAGCACGTAAAATGATAACGTTTTTGACATTCGTCGCATCTGTATACAAATTAATTGTTATACTGCACACATTTATTACACTATGTTCATTTTATATAAGGTATATTGACGTTTTGTGAGTGATAGTGTATAGTAATAAATATTTATACTAAAATTATAAATGCGAAAGCATCTCTGTCTGTCTGTCTCGAATTCACGCCAAAACTTTTGAACCGATTATAATGAAATTTATTACAAATATATGGGCGGTCATTGTTTATGTTTATGTATATGATAGTCCATGCTGACGGAATCGCGGGCAACAACTTGAAGTAATATAAATGATTGGTGAACTATGAATTTAAAAATGCTGAAATAAGTTTTTATGCGACATTTACTTTCTAATTGGCAAGCAAAATCTATTAAATATAATAGATTTTACTGATTTTTGAGGAAAGATAAGGAGCCTTAAGAAGTTTATCTATCTGTCAATACTTTCCTTTATTTTGTATCGAGTTAAAATTTAATAAAAAATTGCTTCGGCGTCTTCTTCCTCGCTCATCACGAGTTACGTGAAAGAACATTGAAGTTTTATTCAAAACGGGGTCGGGAGACGCCGCGTCCGTGAGCGGTGTGCGCAAACACACCACAGGCTCAGGCATGGCGTAGCGAGTACGGCCAGTAGTGTGAAATCGTATGTAAGGTGTGTAAAAGCGTGTAAGTCGTGTTAATAAGTAAGTCCTGTAAAATGTGCAAGATGTGTAAAAGCGTTTAAGTTGGGTAAGGTCGTGTATAAGTAGCGTCACGTATTTTTAGTGCTGAACGAAACCTGCGCAGAAGTAAGAATAAGGTATCTAGGGGACGGCACGGCGCGCGGGGCGCGTGATCGTCGGGTGCGCGAGCGTTGATCGGTTCCCCAGTCGTATTGTCTAGAAAGCACCAATACGTCAATCACGAGCGCGATTCTATCGATGCGCAGCTATTCTCGTCCAGCGCTAAACATTCGTGACGCGACCTATACT
>JADANM010002527.1:7838371-7848738 GCA_026213755.1 Eurema hecabe
ATTTTTATTGTTTTTCTAATAAATGATAAATCTCTGAACAAGTAAGTGTGATATTTATTGTTTATGCAGTCGGCTGTGTTTCTAATTAGCCGTCCACCACTGTATATAAATATGGACATGGATGGCATAGGAAAGGAAAAACGAACGATACGCGAAGGAAAACAACTCTGAAATTTAACTACTTAACGCCGGTTTTCTGTGGGAGGATAATGCACCCCGGGCGAGCCGGCCCAATTCAATCTAACGACTGGTCTACTGCTCAAAATTTTAATTGTAATAGTAAAATCTTTCCAGATAAACTGCCGTAGGGCAGCGTCAGCGGCGTTCCAAGAGAACGTGGGTCGCCACGGCATGTTCCCGCACGGCATCGACGTGCTGACGACGGCCGACTTCCACTCGGTGGGGCCGCGCACCAACGCGTACCTGGTGGTCGCGCCGCGCGTGGCGCTCTACCCGCAGTACACGCAGCCGCTCGTCGACCACCTCGTGGAGCTCAAGGTGGAACACTGGGACTTCGCTATTAGGGAGCTCGCTGCTAAGGCCCTGAACAAACTGACGGATAAGGTAATTGCGTAATTACCGACGTAACGACTTGGGGTGCTTTGGTTTAAATATTTTTAAAAGGCTGGCAACCTACTCCAGAACTGACAAGCTCCACGATTATTGTTGAACGGCCTAAAAAATCCTAGAATCATAGATATAGTGAGTAATTTTAATAGGGGAAGGGAAGATTTCTATGGACTTTTATAATTATTTTCAGTTCCAAAGTCTATTGTATTCTTTCGTAAATATTATTTAATACTTTTTTTTTGCTTCAATCAATCAGTAAAATAATCATTTATAAGAACCAGTCTGAATTTCAGTATTAGTGCAAAACATAGGTACGATTTATCTGTGTTTATTTTTATTGAATGGAAATTTTACAATTTATTTTTATTATTAATGGAACTAACTCATTTTCACTGGTGATATACATACATGCCTTCATTAAAGGAATTTAGTTCTTTTCCAAGAAGTAAAATGTCAAATATGTCATTATTTTTATAACTTAGCTACGTATTTAGCGTAATTTTAGTTTTTAACAAAAATTTTTAATTTAGATTTTATTTTATGTATTTAAATTTATTTTCGTGCGACAAAACTATCGTTACTTACAATGAACGACGTAAGTGAAAAGTCTATATTGCAAATTTTACATGCGCTTCCGTGACCAAATAATTTACTCAATAAATTACATTACCAATAAATTACACAAAGATGTTGTAGATAAATAACTATTTTATTTTTAATTGGACCAGTAGTCTTAGTGCCTATTTTTTTCAAATAAAAATCAAATCACTATACAGTTATTATATAAAAGAGTTAAAAACTTACAGATGCCCGAATACATGGCGACTAAAGTCGTACCCCAATTACTTGAGAAAACAGAATCGATGGATCTGAATGTACGCCACGGCGCAATTCTCGCGATCGGTGAAGTTATTTACGCCCTGTCTCAGGTCAAATTAGACAATGGTAAGTTAACCGTTTCCGTACGGATGATGCCGCACAGGCACCACATAAATCTTTTGCGTATGGCATAATATGGTGCCCGAGAGGATACAAATGTAAGGACGAAATGTTTTTTGACGCCAGGCATAAAAGTTTGTCAAAAAACACCGCCGCACGGAATCGGTTTATGTGTACGATGTATGATTATACTTATCATTTTTATGCTGTAGTACATAATTTGATTATGACATTATTTTTCGGAGGTTTTTATGAATATTCTCGCGTTAACTTTTCATAGTAATAGTTAGTTTAAATAGTTTTCCATTAAGATTAACTGGTGGTATCTTAACGATTGAACTATGTTATCGTTTAAGATAAAATTAAAGAAAGCTACTCTGGCTAAAATTTACATGTATTATTATAGTCTATGACGCCCGCGGTCTTTTGGCACTTATTTAATTAAAATTGGTATAGTGTTATTGGTATATAATAAAACTTCAAAAAGCATTACATTTCATGGTTTAAAAATTTAAAAGATTAGAATATAATTCGCAAAAGTGAATTTTGACTTAAATTCGTAATATTAATAGTATACTACAGTAAATAAGTGAAAATTAATCGATTCGTTAGTTGTGAAGATTAATAGTAATATTAATATTTCCAATGTACGGACATATTTATGTACATGAAGCGTACCAAGAAGGTTCAATAGAAATGTTGCGATCAGGTGGCAGCGCAGACTCGCTGATGAGCGCGGAGGTGTGGGCGGGCGTGCGCGCGCTGGTGGCGCGGCTGGGCGCGCGCCAGCAGTTCCGCGGGCTGGGCGGCGAGCTCATGCGCCAGGCCGCCTGCCACTGCGTCGCGAGCCTGTGCCGCGCGCGCGCGCCCTACCACTCGCATGCCACTATAGGTACACTCTATATACTCTACTTTTGATAATCCATTGAGTCCATAGAGCTTTGTCTCGCCCGAAGACAGCAGCACTCTTTAAATCTCTAAATTTTTCCATGTTAAAAGGTTAACTTTATAAACTTTATTAATTTATGATACCTGTGTACGGGTCAATAACCGTAGGTACAACGCGTGCTCCCTTATATTATTGTATTTAGTAAAATAAGCGTAAACCAATACCGTATCCTGCATTCCATCGATTGCATGATACGGTGGCATGATCGGTATTATTTCGCAACGATTTATATATTTTATTAATTATCATAAGTAGTATAGTTCCATCAGTTCCGCCGGTCGGTCAATTCCCACACTCTGCTACATCTCAATGTCATCTCGTCACTATATATATTAAGTTCCTAACATAAAACAAGCCATTTCGTCTCAAGTGACTTTTTATAAAACCTCAATTCAACCCTGAACACTGTTCCTTGGACCCTTCGAGGACAGTTAACAACCTTAATTTTATTTTTTGTTAGAAAATAAAAAAAGTGTAGTTCGCATTTCGAACATTTAAAATAAAAAAAAATTATCAACATTTTATAAAATAAAAAACTATTATTTTACAGATGAATGGCTAAACTTAATCGAAGAATGCCTAGCCCACGAAGTACAAGTGATACGCGAGAAGGCAATAGAAGCTCTGCCGCTAGTGTTCGACGAGTACCTTCAGAACGACGACCTCGTGTACGACGGAGTCAAGGCCAAGGACAAACGCGCCATGTTGATGGAGAAGTATTGCGACCAGCTGACTAATACCGGTGTTAATGGTTTGGTGTTGAGAATGGGATACGCGCGGGCTGTCGGTTAGTTGACCTTTTACAATAATATAACATGAAATTGCTCGTTTTGTTATTTTTTGTCCGTAAATTGTAAGTTTAAGATAAGTTGAGGCTACGGCAAGATTCCAGTCACTCGTTCAAGGGGTCAAATTTAATGGTCAATCTGTATATTTGTCTATAACAAAATTAAAAAGTATCTCTTCTAACTTAGGATGATATCATATTGAAGGCTGACTTGGTTTGTTACGCTTCCACACGTACCGCTAAAAACTAGTGTTTCAATTTCAGGTTCCCTACCAAAATTCGTCCTAGCCGAGCACCTGCCCCTAGTGATCCAATCGCTGATAGACTGCACCAAAGTGACCGAGAGTACGGCGAAGTGGGCGGAAGCTCGCCGCGACGCGGTCATAGGTTTGACGGACGTGTGTCAGACGATGGGCGTGGACGGGCCCGTGGAGGCGCACGTGGGCGACATACTGGCGGCGCTGTTGGACTGCCTGGCAGAGTATACCGTGGACATGAGGGGCGATGTCGGCGCCTGGGTGCGGGAGGCTAGTATGACCGGTGAGTGGGGACCGATCCGTCACGTAACGCGTTACAGCTAGACTGTATTGTTCTACTTTCTCGATCATATACGGTAGTGCAGACCTCCTTACTCGTATCAACATTGCTAGCCGTATGATATTGAACTTAGAGCACTTTTCATATATTTTTTTTATTTCCGCGATTACACTCGCATACACTTCGCTGTATAACAATAATAATATCATCTACAACGTTACAAATTTCATCTTTTCTAATGACGGAAATTTCCAAAGAAGCCTTTAAAAGCTCATTTCCCACTTGAAAACGCATCAGATTTACATTTATATATAGAAAGTATGTATTTGTATCGCGCAGGTCTGGTGTCGGTGTGCCGCGCGTGCGCGGGGGCGGGGGCGGGGGCGGGCGGCGCGGCGAGGCAGCTGGACGCGGCGCGCGTGCGCGCGGTGGCGTGCGGCGTGGCGCAGCAGGCCGTCGAGAAGATCGACCGCACGCGCGCGCACGCCGGCCGACTCTTCACCGCGCTGCTCTACAGGTCACTACCCTCATACTTAGCATAGTAAATTCTAGAGATGCGCCGAGTGACGAGTACCGAGTATTACTCGGCTTAATTTTATTTCAACCGAGTACTCGGCCGAGTAACTCGGTTTAATCAAATTCCCATTTCGCTTTTGAACAAGTAAAAACAGGCCTAGTTTTCCAATTGTTTATAGCACTAGAGCGCATTATGCGACATAATGCTAAATGTTAAATGTTTCAACTACTGTCAGCTCTCGTTAATACAGCCCTCACCCTGGTCCCCGCCCAAACCTTCCAACTACCAGTCGCTTGATTGTTTGCCAACGTACACGTCACGTAACACATTGCACGTCATAGTAGATAAATAAAAAGTTTGTTAGCACTCTTGTTTTAATTATATCTACCTAAATATATTTCTTTTCCTAAACAAAATATACTCGGTATCAAATAACAAAGATTAAGCGAGTTATTCGGCCGAGTACCGAGTATCAACCGAGTACTCGGCCCATCTCTAGTAAATTCTGTTCCAGTGGCAAAACTAGCCTATAAGGAAGTCATAAGACTAATGTGCCCGCATCCTAAATAATTAACAACTAAAGCATTAGGAAGCAATATGCTTGCATAATAATCTAAATGTGTCACTCAAGTTGACAAAGGTTGAAAATTAAATAAAAAATTGTCCAGCAAAATGTTTGTTAGATTCAAAGGTTACCTCCCTAAAACGTTACGCTTCTAAACAATGACGCTACTAACTACTATGCGAAAAAGAGTTGTGACACCAGAGGAAAAGTTACATTGAAAAATTGCAAATTAGTAATCGAGGCCTATGAATTTTTCTTTACAAAAATAGAGTAAACAATATACCCCGTTTCACCCCCACAGCGATCCGCCGATACCGAACATTCCTCACCACGAAGCTCTCAAACGAATCTTCCCCTCTGAAGAAGTGGAAATCAAGCCTCAAAGACTCGATCAAGAACACCAAATGACGAGTGAAAATTCCAACGTAGTTCTATGGCTGTTCCCCGGACACACTATGCCTAGATTTGTGCAATTACTCAACTTCCCTGAATATAGATATCATATTATTAAGGGACTGATTGTTAGCGCTGGAGAACTTACTGAGAGTCTGGTATGTACACAAATTTAGTTACCCAAAATGTACAGTCGAATACAAAAGTATATCAACATTAAAAATTAATAAAATTTCACACTAAAATATTATACCTGTCGCGATGAGAGCGCCAGGTAATTTAGTATATTCATTAACAGGAAACATTAATTCAACTAATGAAATATTCACTATGGAGATGTTTTGTAAGGTTGAATGTTATTACTGTTGTATTTGACTGTACAAGGTTGTATGTTGCATTGTGACTTAAAATCTGATATTCGTAATATAGCATGTATTAATAAAATAATAAAATATAAATACAATCGAGAGGTTCATTCAGAATCAAAATGATACATACATTGTTTGTCAATAGATTGTTTTTATTAAAAAAACTTAAAAACTTATGTTATGTATATATATATAGAGCAAACAATATCTTTATCTTTCAATTAATGAAGTAAGGTTTAGAGTGTTGCCTATATCTAGAATGTTCTAAAAGCTATCAATTATAATTTTCTCAAATTTCAGGTTAAACATACAACACAGTCCCTATTTTCATACCTCAACTCACTACATGACGATGAAGACACTCTCAAGAGCATCTGTGACACCATCATACAAGTGTTTGCAGACAATTTGCACGTTAAACGCATTACTGGACCTATGTTTAACTTCCTCGATAGGCTACTTAGTTCTGGTAAGCAATGTTTTGTTGTAAATTAAACCGGTTGAAATGTAACTTTTATATTGATTTAATAACTTTCATCTTAACAACGGTACGAAAACAAATCGATTTGTTCTGATAACTATGTTATGTTATTCAGTGGAGCCTTAAAAATATTTGGTGAAAGGATTAACGCTTATAGGCAAGAGATTCATCAAAGTAATAGGCAAGGTTTTTAGAGAATCAATATTAAAATGTTTATTAAACGATTAAACAGATTTTGAGTATTTTATAGGAATTAAGCTTTAATTATATTACTCGAAAATTTTAAAAATAACAATAACGGGATCAAGTTTTATGCGTCCGAAACGAGAAGACATTGTGTGCTGTATAAATTCGTAATTATATATTTGAATAATCATAGTAATTAAAGCTATTTAAAATGATGTGTTTTAGGTTCTATATCTCCTATACTTGAAAACAAAGAATCAACTTTCGCGCTGGATATCTTGAAATATCTACAGTTGGAGCTCAAAGGAGGAAAAAATATATACAAGTTGTTAGACTCCATCAATGTTCTGTGCCAATTGATTCAGGTAACGTTTATAACATGTAAATAGAAAGGCTAGGAAAAAAGCATTTTTTCTTGTTATTAATTATCTGTATTGGATCTATTTCATAATTTCACAATTAAAAGAGCAGCTTATGACTAACTTGTAAAATGCAATGTCAATTTTTTATCATACAATTTGTGTAAAGCACATAAAATATACTGCTATGCAGATGTGACGTCTCTTCTTCGTTCATTGTTAACTTCTTATTCTATCTTTTAACTTGTTTTGCATACCATACAGTTAGTGAAGATAAACCGAATGACTAGTATATTGGTGGAGTTTTGGCGGGAATCTTGCGGCGTCTATTCGTAATCTCGATTGAATATTCGTTTTTGGTGCATAAAGTGATTTAATGTTTGATTGTGATAGTGATTCATGCAGTAAATTAGCTAATAAGTGTCCAGGAAATAAAGAATTTATTCGAGAGCGCATAGTGGCGCCGTTCCGATTGCTCCAAGATTCGTGGAGGTTCTTCGTAAAGTTCACTGTCACTTTACGAAGGGCAGTACGAAACGACTGACTGACTCGACTAAAGAAGACTTGATGACGATTTTACTTGACTCGTATCGACTTTTATCTTGACCACGTTGCCTCTAATTACATTGACATTGGCAAAAAGCTAGACGCTAATGCCTTAATATAAGAAAGAAAAAAGTATATTGGTGGTGTGTGTGTAGGTGGGCGGATCGGTGGGCTCGCGCTCGCTGGGCCAGCTGGCGGTGTACCTGTGCTACGCCGAGCGCTACGTGCGCCGCGTAGCCGCCGCGCGGCTCTACGAGGCGCTCACGCTCTACGCCGACGTCAGCGGCCTGCCGCCCGACAACCTCGACCAGGTGCCTCTACACAACACACACGACCATTATGACGCATACATACACGCACACTCACAATATGACGCATGCATACACACACACACACACACACTCACACGCGACACGCCCACACTTGTAACTAGATTTAAGACTATCCAAATAAATAGGACGTTCCAGGTGGTACGTTCACACCACCGATGTAGGCGTGATCCGTCAGTTCTAAGCTCTGTAAGATGGGAGATAATAATAATTATTATAAAACAGGATGCTTCTAAAACAGCGCCATCTAGTCCCACGTTAAAACAAGCTTGTGCCTTGATAACTTGATAAACGATAAATTCAAAACTAATTTTTTTGGAGATACATATTCCATAGAATCACCCAAACCCCGGAGAGATACAAGTGTACACAAGTTTATTTTTCTGGTGTGGGGATCGAACCGACAACCCCTGGCGCAGAAAGCAGTTACATTACCGCTGAACCAAGCGGTTGTCATTTTGTCGTCGTTTATATACAACATTTTTATTTGGCTTTCATTAAAAAAAAAATACGTTGGAATGTGGAATGATTATTTCTCATCAATCGCGATATTCAGCGAATCAACAAAGTCCTTTACTAGATATACTTAAACAAACATATTTCAGGTGATGTCAACACTAGCGGATACAGATTGGGAAAGAGATGTGAACGAACTGAGGCCTATCAGGAACGAAATATGTGATCTCATGGGCATCAAGCGGCCGGTCATGAAACAAAAAGCGCCTTAATGCTCTAAGCAATAAGAGTGGTTTTATCAAGAAGCATAATAGCTTATTTATTATCACTATTAACATTTAAAGGAAGCTTTTTATTCCAGCTGGATTTATATATTGTTTATTTCAATACAGTATTGTATTAACTGTCTGCGTAACGTTTATCTATTACGGCTAACATATTATGCTTTCTTAATATATACTTCAATATTAAAAAGCTGTAGTAAAGAATGCGCAAATATTGTAATCATGACATTAACTCATTAGTCATTAGAACATCACGTGTTTGCTTGAGAAGTTTTATTTTAATATTTTTTCAAATATTTCTTAACAGTGATACTGTGTATGCTTTAATTTGATAGAGTGAATGGAATTTATTTAACTCAATTAAATGATTATTATTTTTATGGCACGCGTTTTATTTCTGAAACGAGGGAGTATATTAAGATAAAAATGAAAACCTAATTATATTCTTATATTATTTTATTAAATATCTTAAAAGTACCACATTTGATAAATGAAGGCTTAATCAAAAATTAGTAAAAATATAATTTTTAATCTGCCCCTAAAAGTGAATTATCCAATATGTTGTAGTTCGGTGGGATC
The DNA here is from genome assembly GCA_026213755.1 of Eurema hecabe. Lineage (NCBI taxonomy): Eukaryota > Metazoa > Arthropoda > Insecta > Lepidoptera > Pieridae > Terias > Terias hecabe. Next base: position 7,847,217 of record JADANM010002527.1, read on the forward strand.
CTGTGGAACTTCTGCTATTAAATTTGACCAAAATGTTCCATAGTTCTTTAGTATTGTCCCTCTGAAAATAAACATATTACATATTTATAATAGTAAGTAAATTATCTTATCGCTTAACCAATGGTTATTTATTTATTTGTACGTAATAAGTACAAAAATTGGTTACAGTCGGTTAACCCTCTAAAACCCAAAAACCGTTAGACTGCTATACCGCTAAACTCAAAAACTTTTAGTAAGGGACAGCAAAATTACCGAATTGTTCAAAGGTTCCTCGAGTGTTGCGCTTGGCAACGAATGAATTAATAAATAAGACCTTATTATTCATGAAGTTTTATCTAAGTCAATCACAAACAATTTTTGCAAAACGTTTGAACGTTCTTATAATTAAATATTGCGCACGATATACACATTTCATTGAATCTTAAACTAGTGTAGGTACATCATGCGTTAACATAAAGGTCAACATTTAAGTTGCTACATATTGCAGTGAAAGGACCATAAGTGGTATGACGATTTAGATCTAGAGTTCTAAGGAAATTTCCAAATAGGTAATTGTCGACCTTTGATTGGCTTGTTAGATACGACACATCAGTTCTTTCTACGTATTTTATGCGTGCTTTTTAAAAGTTTAAAACCGATTACTTGGAAGTTTGAAGTATGTATGTTTCTCTAATAACCCGATTTGAAAACATAAGTTGTCAAAAGATTCTCAATACTATTTTAATTTAAAAGATAGTTCAGTGTTAATTTTTTTATACTCTTATATTATAGTACTCTGTTACTATGTAACTTATAAGTTATACCAATGTCGCAGGTGGATTGTATAATCCGCTGTATTACATTACGGCTAGCCGTTTTACAAAACGGCCGTTTCGTAAAGCGGCGGTTCAAAGATTAGCCGTATTGAATACGGATAAGTAAAAAACCGCCTAAATGTATTCATCGCTATATGTTAGTTTTTCTTTCTTTCTAACTTAATATATTAGGTTAGGTTAGTTATTTATCATTATCCCCCCCAACTTGTTCTTGCCTTGTCGTGGCGGGGGGGCTTAGTACCCATGAAGTCTGTGACTCACTCAATGAGTCATATGGCTTCGTGTGGGAAGCTAAAAGGAACAACCGGTGGGGCCGCTCCCCGTATCTCTCTTTTTGTGAGGGAACGGGAGAGCGGCCGGTGGTGCGCGCGGGGTGCGATGCATGGGGGGGTGTTTTGCGTCGCAGTAAGGAGTCTCACCTCCCGCAAGGGATGGTGATGTGGAGGAATGGGTTGAGCCGTACCCTGGCATTCTGGCCCCCGACGGTTTGCTTAGGGTGCTGGCCGCCCTGATGGAAACCTCCTCTTGAGTTGGGGGGCGGAGCTGGATCGAGTGGTCTGCCTGCCCGCCTTGACTCGACGGGAGGAAGGTGCGGGCGGAGAGGGCTGGGAGGATTTGAGCACCTCACCACCTTTTCCTACCTAAGCCGAGTAGGGGTTCGGGGGGCGACGGGAGCGGGGGATCGTACCGCCTCACCAATGGGCCCC
>JADANM010002527.1:7850606-7864554 GCA_026213755.1 Eurema hecabe
GCAAGCCAATACGGCTAAACGTTGAACCGCCGCTTTGCAAAACGGCCCTGTTTTGTAAAACGGCTAGCCGTAATGTAATACAGCGGATTATACTTACAATCCGCCTGCGACACCAACATAAGTTTAGAGCCAACTTTTAATGATGTTATTCATTTAAAGTTGGGTCTAAACTTCCTGATAAATGTAATCTTATGCAAACATAGTTTATTATAACAATCCTTGGCTGCTGAAATAAACAAGTCTAAAGAATCTAAATCTTAGTGTAAGTTTTATATTTATTCAGTATTAATCATATTGACTTACGTGAAATAAACTCTTCCATATGAATTTAAGGGAGCTCTCCATACAAGGGTCGCCCTGGTTTTATCTCTTGGGTCGGCATGTGTTACAGACGAACATTCTGGATGAATAGTGGTATTCGGCGTTTTTTCCCAGGCACCGAGCCACTCGTTCGTCCCTACTGAACGCGCTTGTATAAAGAACCCTTTGAATGTGTCCAAACCAGCAATTGTCACTAAAATTATGCAAAATCCAATATAATAATGCTTTTGTGTCCTTTATTATTTTTTTACCTTAAGTCGACTACATAGACAGAGGGTTCATGTTAAAATAATAAAAAATGTAGGTATTTAAGACAGTTATTTTTTATAAATATTTCTTTTAAAAATTTAAAAATAATTATATTATACTATCTAAACCTTAGTAATGTTAAAAATGAATATCATCATTAGATAGTATTAAACAAAGTCCCTTCCTTCTGTCTATAGCTCTTTAAAACTACGCAAGTGATTTTCATGCGTTTTCTTATCAAAGAGTGATTCAAGAGCAAGGTTTACATATAAATAAATAAATAATACATATTTTCAGGATATTTATATACAGCGCAATCTAGTTCCAAGCTAAGCCGAAGCTTGTGTTATGGCAACTAGATAACGGAATAATTTACATATACATATTTTTCTTTTGTAAATACATACACACAATACATAGCAACACCCATATAGTACATGATAAACGCGGGTAAAGTCGCGGGGTGGGGCTAGAAAGTAATATGCTACTATTCTACTAAGCAGGCCGATCTATTTTTTTCATGAATTACCAAGCAACCCACTACACTTAACTCATTTATACATTAGGTGTCGCAATGCGTATATTTCTATCAATCATATTGGTACACAAGCGAGCAGCAAGACAACTAAAGCTTGAACCAGTTAGTGAACAACATTGCCATAAGTGTTTGTGACCTACAATAACATCGTATTACGTAATTTACAAGTTTATCGGGTACATGAACGAAAACAAACTTTTATCAATGAACTTATAATAATTACATATATATCAAAATGACAATATGCACGACTGCTTACATTTGTAAATATTATTATCAATATCTTATACAACTTTTTATACATTACTAGCTGTCTTTAGCGGATTTCCATGAAATTACATCCTATTTTAATCTATTACGAAATTAGTGGTTTGTTATTCTAAGTCAAATTTAACAAAACCAAATTTAAATAATTGTCTCATTGGTTCTCGAGTTTACATTACTTTTACTAAGAAATATTAATATGACCGGTAAGAATTGCGTATGAAAACAAAGAACAGTAAATAAACGATACCAATATCTATTAATGTCGAATAGTTATTATATTACTATATTCAAAAGCACTGATTATCAGTGCTTTTGAATATAATAATTTATAGTCTCGATATTTAACTATTTATCCTTCTAACCTAACTTTAATACCTTCTTTCTTATACTCCTAAAATAAGTGAAATTTAAAAAATAAATATGTTTACTTCCGATAAAGAAATATTTGTATTTTGATTAGTTAATAATTTACACTTACAATGCGATTAGTAACGTTTGTTATTTAAATTAATATAATACCTGTGATACGAGATCCTGGGCTGTAAGTAGCTGAAGAAGCCACTAATCTGTATGGTAGGGTTCCTAATGGCTGCGTTCTATGCTGTCCATGGTTAGGCTGATTAGCGCGGTCTTTAACACATGCATCTATCGGTGCTCCATCGGGAAACCCATGTACTCCCCAACATATAAACAAAAACAAAATCACCGTAGAATTCATTTCTTCTATGGAAACTATGAGTTCGACAAGTTAGAGACCCGGCGTTCGACTGTACTCTTGCAACATTACGCGTTCACTTTTGTAACCACCGCCTAAGGATCTAGATTTGGAACTAGTTGTAACATCAATTAAACTCACATATGTTTAAAGTTCAAACGTATGTTTACAGATTGCGAAAATGCTCTAGAAGTCTACTCCAAGGACATGACATTTAAATTGTGGGAAACCTTTGAAATGGTTTTATTTAGGTGTTAGTTATACATAGGTACAAATGTGTCTTATAAATTTATTTAGCTACATGTGTTAAGACTTGATTTCTTCATTGGTTTTATAAATAATGTCTATAACTGCGAAATAATCAATTTGAATAAAAAACCTATATTCTAATATGGCGTTTAATAAAAAAATAAAACATCTCACTAAAATGCTTAATAAACAATAGCTTTATCTAAAGTCTACACAATGCGATGGCGTAAGTCATTGTTAAAAGACATTTATTGATCAACAAAAACAATTTTATCTTCCGTTTTTCTATTGGGTGCGAGCATACTGGAATTCAAAGCTAAGTTAGGCTCATTGCTTTCTATGTACTGAATGATTTCTTTTAGCATGTCGTTGTTTTCGTACTCGGAGACCAACGCAATATCGTTAATATCATCTATTTGTGGGTTCTCAATATTAAAGTTTGGATACTCGGAAAGGTTTTGATTATTTTCGTATTGGATTTCTTCGTCAATTTTCTTTTTCATCTCATTTTGTTTCGGGAAGTCCTTGCCGAGTTTTGTTACATCTATAACGGAATTCTTGTAGACACTGCTTGCGGGTGATGTGCATTTTAACCAATCTTGACAGCCAATGGAAACGCTTGATGCATTTGTGAAGTTATAGTCGTTTTCAATATCTCCTCTGTCTAGAAAGTCATAGCCGTTATTGACTAAACCATTGTCTATAGTTTCATAGACTGGGTCTAGAATTTCAGCCAGACGTTCGCTCGCTTGAATCGATATAATTTCAGCAACATGCAGTTTTGGTTTCATATATGTGTATTGATCTTTGTCATCGACTTGATACTTTGTTAATCCAGTACTGTAAGTGAAACGCCTGTCTAAACTCGGATCGCTATTCATCCGAGGGTAGTTGGATCCTCTCACCCGGGATACTACAGCGCTTTCGGTTTTCTTATAAGTCGCTTTGACCAGCCCGTGAACCTTAAACATTTTTATTAACTAATAAATAAATAACTTTTTTGGAACATAATACCTACATATAGAAATTTTGTAATGTAAGTTCTTTTTGTACAAAACTTGTAGTCTTCGTTTAGAAGCCCATTTGATTTAAAGACACAAATATATGTCTTCAGACCCTTTCAAAGCTATGTATACTGTAACTAGAAGCTAGACTACCTCATTATATACCTAGGTATCTACGTACCTACGAATATAATACGTACGTAACATATGAACATTCCACCTCACCTCTCGATTGATATAGCAGTAAAGTAGCGCCACGACGAACCCTTGCAAGCCCTCAATAGTATACGCGATGAAGTAGTACACCTGCTCCCACATGCAGTCTGTGGTTCTCGGCCGGACAGCCGTAAACACGAATTGAGTTCCAAACACTGGCATCAGGAACAATGTCGCTTTTGCTGTGCTCCTAAAATATACAAGTTGTCTCTGTACTACTATTAAGTCAACTTATACCTACCAATGTTTTGATAAACTACTAAATTTAGTAAGTACTAAATTTAACATTAGTTGTTGAAATGATAACATAACTGAAACATTGTTTAACGAATTATGTGTTTTTACCTCATATCTAGAAGCAATGATGTTATTATTTAGGAGTTAAGAGACTACACATTTATATACAGTTAAAAGTTAAAACGGTAAAGAAATCCGTGAGCTAAAAAGACCATAAGTCATTTTTTTAATAAATATCTATGATATGACCATATTCCAATCTAGTTAAATTAATCTTAACTTGATCATGCTCAGTAAAACTTACAACTGGTTAACATTTTCCGAATTCCTTATTTTCGTCAACAGAACTCTAAGAACATCAACGAACAATATCGTGTTTATGACGAGTATCAATATCCTCGGTACGTCCAAAATCCATTGAACATTGTCAACAGTGTATACTATCCAACATGAGTGATCATTCCATAAACCCATTACTACAGCCCAGGCCACCACAGGTAATATAGCGACAACTAAAAATTGTATCTTATTTAATAAATATACATATTAAATAAATAAAAACATGCAGTGTTAATCTACGCTACCAATACCAAGATGAAAGCTATCCTCTCTACAACCTTCCTTAGACTTCCACGAATTATTCAAGACCAAAATTAGGCAAATCAGTAAAGGCGTTGTTGAGTAATATTACAACAAAACAACGAACAGTGACATTGATTTATATCTATGTTTTTATGAGACGTAATATTATATATTAGCTAATGTTTAACATACCAGTGCCAATTCCATACAGCCATCCGATTTTTAGCTTCTTCCTAAACACCCCGACTATCAGTCGATGTAAGTATATGCCTTCAACTAACATGCATACAAAGACAGCATTGGCTGCCACGCGCTCCGCTACGGCTAGTACTCTACACGCTATACCATGGAGCGACATTACCGTGTCCCCGGAATTTGTCAGCTCGTCTATATAAATCTAGATGTATAAACACAAATAGACACATCTTTAACGAATTTTTTAGTTCTTTAGTTAGTGATGTGATAATCTAAACAAATCATTAAACTTAATATCGCGTCGATAACGACAGTTTTATAACAATTTAAACATGCGCCATTTTTAAAAGCTTACCTGCTTTTAAAAATACGATTCTCGAAATTAAACCCTATTATTATTTAATTTGTATGCCCACCTCACTCCTACTAACGATGACGAGCACATTTCGTATCACGATCGCAATCAATAAGTTTCTATGTAGAACGACCCGTGTGATTCTCAACCTCTTGTAGAAGAAGAATATAAAAATAGCTGGTAAGCAGGAGGCAGCTGAAAAGGCTAACATGCCTATATAGTATCGGTATCTGCGCAATAGTCGAGGAGTAACGCTGCAAGTACTGTAGTCTGTTTGAAGCTCCCATGTTCCATTGTCGAAACATTTCTTTGTGCTGAAATCTGATCATTAGTCAAATTTACTATATACGTAAAATAGTTGGTCCATTTCATGTAAGGAATGTTACGAGGGAGAAAATCACTTACGATGACACGTAGGACCCGAATTAGAATAAGCGAATTCGGAACAAACAGCGCTAGCAACAGTACCACCTTTAGCTGGTTGCCAACAAGTCCAACCGTCAAATGTGGTTTCGCATTCCTCTTCCACTATATACATTAAAAACAAATAATATAAATATCTTACCTATTGTTAGATTAATATTTTGCAATTGCATTTGACATTTAATCAATGATAAACGAAAATGACGACGTTAATTCTTTGCAAAATGATAAAAATATTACATACTTTTCATGGATTAAGAGCTTATGTTTTGTAAACATAAGTCCTAATGATTGAAGATTCTGACTAAAAATAACTTTTGTACTATGAAAAGGTCTCACGTCTTACATGAATCAGTTACATTTATGTCGTCCATGTAATAACTGCAGCAGTCACTGGCTTCGTAATAACATTTTTCCCATCGACCGTGCGCGGAAGGGACCAACGCTTCTCTTACTGCGTTAGCTACTTCTTCTAATGCAGGATCGAAAGGAAAGCATCCGCACGTGCCATCTTCTTTTGCCTTCATGTTTCAATGTTGTTATATATATAGGAATGTATAAAATACATACAATTGTAAACTCATTTGCATAAGGGACATAGGTATGTTCATCTTTAAAGAATAAAAGGGTATAGCTAGAGAGCTACTGAACCCTGAGAGTAACGGTTGTCCTGTAAGGCTAGAAATTTGTATACTTATGATTTAAAGCATGCTAAAGGCAATAGCCATGACCTGGCAGGCGCCAACCCTGCACGTCATCAGCCAATTTATTTTTCAAACTGTCAAAAATTATTAATTTTTAAACTTGTTTCTGTAAGTTTCAAAATTTAATATTACATTTACCTAAAATATTTAATATTTGCATTACTGATTTATATACATTTTCATATTTGCATATTAAAAGCCCCAACAGTCGGGCGGGCCTAAAACGGGCGAGTAAGAAATGTTACGTGAACATTGGTATCTATTCAATATTTATCTGTTATTATAGCTGTGACCTTAAAGTAATTTCATTAATTTTTTTATAAATTTTATGATCATATAGAATGCTCAATCAGTAATGCAAATATTAAATATTTTAGGTTTAGGTTGCACATATTTATTCTGAAGCGTTTAATAAAGAACCCATAAAAGTTTTAACCATACAGGACAAAGTTTATTTTTCTTCATCAACTGTGCACATTTGAATACGCCTGTCATATACTTATGCTCATCGTAATCGCCTGTCAATTTTTTTTAAGATCTACTATAAATAAACTTCAACCTATTAAATTTTTAAACTTACAGAAACAAGTTTAAAAATTAATAATTTTTGACAGTTTGAAAAATAAATTGGCTGATGACGTGCAGGGTTGGCGCTGGCAGGTCATGGCTATTGCCTTTAGCATGCTTTAAATCATAAGTATACATATTTCTAGCCTTACAGGACCACCGTTACTCCCAGGGTTCAGTAGCTCTTGGACTAAGTATTAAAGAATATAATTTTATGAAAATTACATAGAAAAGGAAACGTCCAACAAGGTACTTACGATTTCTAAACAAGGGGCAAACAAATTTCCATAAACACATCCAGCATTTAAATTGATAGTATTGCTTCCCCCGACGTAAAGGAAATCTGGAGTATAGAGCAGGCAACCTCGGCCGGCGACCCATCGGTACACTTGCTCATGGTATTGCATATTTCGGAAATTGCACGTTTTTCCAATGTCGGATGGAACTGTATTTGGTGGTTCCTATATTACATTCAGTAATTTAGAAAATCTACATTTATTATAAACTATGTTGTGGATGGAAATTCTAAAACATCAGTACCTGTTTTACAATTCCATGTGTATATTCCAATAAGTATATTACGAATACGACATATTTCCATACAAATTTTAACCCCTTTTACACACTTAATGTCCATTTATGTCCACTCTACGTTTAAGTTCTTTAAATTAAATTAATGTTTATATAATATACTAAGTATACCTAAATTTCTTAAATTCATCAAATGCAGTGGATATTGTGTAAAGTCATAACAGATAGACAGTAAAAAAGATATAATTCTATCTTCCACTTAAAAGTTATGACAACAATCCTGAGTATTCAAAAATTTAAAAATTTTATTGTTAATTTATGCATCACAGCATACCTCGCATATGTAAATATTAGGTTTCTCGCAAGTGAGTTGGTCGTTAGCCCGTAGAGCGACGCGAGGGTTACGTTGGTGCCAAACACTCAGATCCACTCTCACGGGGTTGAGGCCATCGTTAAAAGCTTGTACCTAAATAAAAATGAAACTGACCTATATAATATATACGAAACGTTTCACCTTGTCGGATTTTTTTGCGGAAATAACGGTAAAACTTTGCCGTTAAAATTAATAGGGTTCAGTGGATGGATAGAACCACAGTTAATAATGCAAAAAAGTATTAACATCTTACCTAGAAAATTAATGTCTTAAGACACATTTTGCACAGTTAAGTTTAAGGGAAGCACTAAATAAACTGCTATAAAACGTTTACTGTAACATTTGTAATGCTTTTAAACGTTTTTTCAAAAACTTATCGGATTTACAATTGCGAAATATACCTCGTATCTATGAATTTAAATTTAATCTGAAGTTATGCAAATAATTAATGCGATTCAAAATAAATTAACTCGGTACCTACCATAACATTTTTGTATAAACAAGAGCATTCAATTATTTTGTTTGCAAAAATGTTTTGGTGTTAGACAACAACATCGATAACATGTTTAAGCTACACAAGAATGTAAACAATGCACCAAAACTTACAACACGATGTACAATTTCTGTATATTTTTATGTTAGACGCATTTATTATAGGTATTGGTGGTTTACCTGATTACAAATGAATATCCACAAGATATGGAAAACTACGTGAAGCTTATGAAGTCCAAACATTGCTGAACACGGGGCGTTTGGTACGCACATATAGCATAATGACGTAACGATCCTTAATAACACTTTTGTCCCTTAAAACTGGATATCACAGTCCAGTTTCGTGGTACGCGTACGCAGCATCCGACAGCCGACTGGCGTCACAAATAGCGGCACGGGACCAAACCATAACAGCTTTGTTGATTGTCTTGTAGTAGGTATGATATTTTCTTTCGATTCCACTACGACAACGATTGTGCCAAACAACGGTGTTTACAAATTATCTACTCGACAATCAATTGTTATCTGAAATTAATCATTTAATATGCCGTGATTCGAATACTCACTGGCTGAGCGAAAAATCTTATCTGGAATTAATTAATTTTAAGCAATGCATATAACTAACTGCTTTTAGATAACATTTTTAATGTATATAATATAATAGATAGGACCCGATACTGAGGGTATCACACTTATGATTAATGTAATTTTTGCAATTAGCACATCAATTAAGCCATTCAAACCCGTGGTTCCGATTTGAACGTCTTTACCCTCTTTAAGGTTTAAGTAGGAGTACATACACAAATAATTATTAGAGTTCTACGTCATCGAAAAGTCAGTCAATACTCAAAAGGTAAGAATTGGGTTTGTATCGAGGTGGTATTCAGTATCAAAGTATGTGGTATTTGCTATTTTTGTATAATTTGAAAGGACTGCAATATTGAGTACTTTCAGTTAATTTCACTCTTCTTTAAACCTTATGCAAGTTTTTTTGATTGAATAGCAACCTCCCTATTCTACGCATAAAGCAGTACGGGCAGAAGATATTGCCTTTATTGTTCTACCTCTCCTTCGTTAAAGAGAAGAAGGTAAAATAGTAGTCACTCATACTACTATTACTACTATAGGTACAGTTACTCACCTAACAAACCTTATCCAATGGGTACTACAATCATATGGAGTAAATTAATAATGGAAATGCATATAGCTAATAAATAATGCTAATTAGTCGTGGATTGTACAAAACACGCCTAATAAAATATTATAAATTCACAGCACAATAGTATTGCTCTATTTTTTCCTCAGGCACAATTTAATCTTATTTTAAATATATACTACCTGTTGCCCGCGACTCCGACCGCGTGGACTTTCATATACATTTCATATCTTCCCTCTCTTATACCTAATCCTTTTTTCCTAGATTTCCTCCATTATTCGCTCACTCCTTTAAAGTTAATAGAGTTTAAAAGACAAGTAACAAGGTACTTGCTATGCTTCACACTAAAATGAAAAAAAAAAATAGTAACCATTCAGTTATTATAAATTCGCCGCTTCCGTCGTTTCTCCGTCCGCGTAGACTTTCATATAAACTTTGACTACTTTATAATCCTTTTTTCCTAGATTTTTTCATACAAATGTCTTTTCCCGCTTTCTCACAATCCCGGGGGAATTTTGCAATATCCTGTTGCAAATAACCTTTAACTTTACTAAGGTTTACCTACATGCCAAATTTCAAGCGTCTAACGTAAGCGGCACTTTTAAACTTTATCTAACTTAAAAGGAGTGAGCGAATAATGGTGGTATATCATAAATTTAAGTAGCCAAAACAGCGCACTATCTCTTATAAACGAAAACAAGTGCTATCTTGTTGTTTAAAATTGTTAATTAGGAAATGACAAGATTTTTAACAATATTATTGTTATGTGCACGAAGTACTAGCCTTATAATTTGAATAAAAAATAAGTAGTAGCAGAATGGGATAATCTTAAGATATTATCTCAGCCAGCCCTCTGCATAACGATGTTTTTAAAAAGTAACCATAATAAACTCATATGAAATTATCATTCATTTATAATTTCTTTATAAAAATATAAATCATTATTTAAGTGCGTAATAACGTCTGCTAATAGACAATCTAAGAATAATTATCCAATACGTCTATTCCTACAATATAATACCTACCATACATGCGCAAAATTAATGTTTGATTTCGTTATTTATGTAATCTTAAGCGTAGCTCATAGGTACGCCTATAGTTTATTACCTGAATGGAAACATTAAATTGAAGAGGATTACTTCCTAGTAGTGTCACAGCACTAAAACCCCGGAACAAACCTATTTATGCATAGATACCATATTAAGCAACTGACAGATGGTTTGCCACTTATCAAATACCTTAAATCTGTAATTAATAAGTTTTTTTTATTTTTTATTAAATATGTTAGATTCAATAATTACTTCATTTCTAATGGTATTAAGTTGGCTGGCATCTGTCAAGTTTGCTCATATTTTATCAATTTGTAACAAATAATTTTTTAAAAAAAGTAGTGTATGAGTTTCTTTGCCTGTATTCTTCTCATACACCTTACCCTTTGGAAACAGGCGTTTATAGATTGAAACAGACAGACGGCAAAATTATTTTATATTTTTTTGCAATAACGTAATGCTTTGGACAAAGCAGATTGTGTGGCTGCAACGACATGTCTGTATTGATCTATATTTTTAGTTTTGACGTTCATAAATATCACAAGGTGATTTAAGTGAATAAATTATTTTCATTTCATTTCATTTCATTTAGATACGAGTATATATATAAATACCGATACATAAATAAGATACATATCTATATAAGATCTTCCATTACATTGACGTTAACAACAAAAAGAAGAAAAGTAATAGATATTTATTCAGTTATTCTAATTGCCACATACTAATCATGACTAAATATTTAATGTCACCCTCTGCGTCTGTCCATTTGCGTTAATATTGAAAAATACCTTTTTTTATAATATGAAGAGGGGAGACGAGCTGGACGCACTCCTGATGGTAAGATTAGGTACCGCCAGCCTGTGGGCTGGCGGTACCTAATCTTGGCTGTGGCCAATGCAGTGCCACCCGGAACTTTGCTATAAAGCTCAACTCCGTGCAGTGGTGCACTACACCGACGTTCCCCACTTTGAGTCATCAGATGTTAAGACTCATTAGCCCAGTAATTTCGCTGGCTACAGTGCCCTTCAGACCGGATCACAGTGACATTTTCATATCGCTGTTCAGGCGGTAGAATGTCTGGCACTGGGTACCCACCAAGTCGGTCTCCTGCGAAAGAGACCTACCCCTGGTAAAAACTAACATGTTTATTGCCAATCTCTTTCTCATCACTCCCCCGGCACGGACAGAACATCATCGTTGCAGCCTATCCTGCGATAGATTGGAGAAAAACAAAGCAGATAAGAAGTAGAAGTAAGCCTACACATGAATTTTTAATTTGTACCTATGAGTTTAAAAAAAAATGTTTGGTACTTATGTGTATTTTGTTATACACAAAAAAAAATTAGATCGGTTTTTAGATTTTTTAGATATAAAGTAATAGCTATACTTTATAATAAAACATATGTTTCAGTAGATACTAGATAGGTAAGTCTCAGTTTATATAAGCCGCTCATATCATACGTTTTAAGCACAGGTCGCTACTTAAAGTGGCAATGTTTTTTAAGTTATTACTGTTTTTTTTTTTTAATTTTGATCACCGTTTTTTAATCACATAACAATTGTTGATATTGGAAATATTAAAAGACACGTGTCTGCGCAGAAGTCGCAACCTTTATGATCTTAGTGATCATTCATTAGCAAGATAACGATGTGACCATGTCTTATATTTTAAATACATGATTACTGTAAGCGATATATTTTAATTCTGCATTATATTGCGCAATTAAAAAGTCATTATTTTTATCTATAATGGTAAATTTGTAATTTAAACTGAACGCAGTTATCAAAATTTCGCTGTAGGTATATTTCGTTGCCTTTAACAAATAACCTGACTTCGATAAAGTTCCTATGATGACTATGGTGGGCTACTAATTCTTACCCTTAAAGCCACAGCTTTTAGCTTTTAAATTGATTTTAAGTGAGGTAGATTTTTATTCCTTAAATGTTCAATATACTTAAGTACTTGCCTAAAGATGTAAGGAGAAATTACTAAAACAACAACGTTAAAGGATTTGTTGTTTATAACAATTAAAAGTGAGTTACAGTTGAATGTATATTTATTGATAATTATATAACATCTTAAAACAATATATGCGTATATACCTATCACCATATTAAAATTCGATAGTGTATTAATATATGTAGTTAGAAGAAAGAACTAGTCTAATAAATATTTACAGAATATATCAAGGTTATACAATTTAATGGAAAAGTAACTTTCCAAGACATTTTATAGTTTAATTAGTACTTAATGACGTAAAATCTATTAACAAAAGAGTTATTCACAATGATATTATATTAAATTGATATGTTATAAGCGCAAAATTTTGAAGACGCAAAAACATTCTAATTCCCGGAGGACGTCTTAACTTTAGGTGATTGGTTGCCGGTGCATTCACGCGCAACTAACAAAACTATCTCTTTTTTTCTTGTTGATTTTATCATTTGACGACCGCTTGGCGCAGTGGTAATACAACTGCTTTCTGCGCGAAGGGTCGTGGGTTCGATTCCCACACCAGAAAAATATATTTGTAATTTACATTTGTATTATTCTGGGGTCTGGGTGTTGCTATGTATTGTATGTATGTATTTACAAAAGAAAAGTATGTATATGTAATTTATTCCGTTATCTAGTTGCCATAACACAAGCTTTGGCTTAGCTTGGAACTAGATGGCGCTGTGTATAAATGTCCTGAAAATATTTATTTATTTTATTTATTTCTTTCAATCGTTTTGACTTGTATGTATGTGTGCTGCCGCTGCTGTGCGGAACACTTATTTCGGTTGATTTGTATCAGCATAAAATATGTATTATATAATATCATTGGGTAGTTATAGATAATGGAAATTTTAAGGTTATAAAACCATGCCGATTGGCTGATAAGAGGTGACGCTTTTGAGAGATGTAATAACTATATATGGATATAGTGGTAGCGGATGCCAAATAATATTTCCTTCTATTTTTATTTGTTTCGTGTTTTCTTTTCGATTACTAGTAAAAAATGAGAAAACGAGTAAACAATAAGATAAGATAAAAAAAAGATAACATTATTCATTTCTAAATTTAAACCTTCCGTACATCCTGTATTCTTTATGTTAACTGATGAACTCGTAACACCCACGTCTTGTCATTGTATTGTGTAAGTTATGTTGATTTATATAAAACTCTGAGACACGTACAAAGTAGGTGTTTTATTTATTTTTTTTTTGTAGGAAAAAGAAAACATATTGTACCTAATAACAACTTCGTTCTTGAGTGATGTCGGTGAAAAGTATACGATTATGTTTTAACACCCGTTTTATACGTTTTTAGGAAAATATTTTAATTTGTAACATAAAGACAGCTTTTGAAAAAAACAATATTATATTAGCAAAGTCGTATCATCATAATACGTCATGATTCTCGTTTAAACTAGTTGTAATATCATTTAATGTTATGCATTATCAATATGTAATAATGAGTTCGAGAAATATTCAGTCAAAAGTCGTTATGATAAAAATAGTAACATTATTATTGTTAGTTCTTTCTTCAGATTTCCGTCTTTGATTACTTACGAATTTGAACACGATTATATATTTCCATATTTTTCTAATCATTTATAATGAACTCCCGTCTCTGTTCTCTTGACAATAATATTCATGTATTACATAGTAAGTATAACGTTTAAACTATAAGCATATGAAATATTAAATGCAGAAATTAAACAGATGTAACTTGACAA
>JADANM010002527.1:7869899-7915432 GCA_026213755.1 Eurema hecabe
ATATATCCACTACGTAAATACTTAAGTATCCACTTGGAAATACGATGAGGAAAATACAATTCTGAGAACGGACATTAAAATTCATAGTTAATTATGCTTTGCAATGCACAAAATACAATAATAACTGGATTTTAATCTATAATCAATTTAGTAAAATAAGAATTGAGGTTGTAACTATTAATTATTGTAATCCCAACGCTGTGATGCTCTTATGCTAAAAAATGTAAAGTATGAAAAGTAAGGCTGCTTATTGCATTACGTTTAATCGCGTATAGTAAAGTAAGTATGTACTTCCGAACATTCCAGAACCAAGAAAATATAAATTTTTGGCATGGTAGTTAAGTGGTAATTATTTATATTTTTCTTTTATTAATTATCCTATTCAAGGTTAAAAAAGTAGCGTTTAAGCGTAACTGTAGCGTCAGCCTTTACATCATTTGTGAAGTCATTATATTTAAGTAAATGGGGTATTGGGGTTTGGAATCAGTACGAAAGCGCGTTTAAAAGGAAAACGTTGTGTGTAGTGTTACGAGTGTATTATAAAGTATTTTTACAAACTGTCAAAGGTAAACAATTTTTATTTTATTTAAATATTATTTTTTAAGTGTGAATACATAAGTTATAAATTTATACTTAAGTTTATAGTAAGCACATTAATATTTAAATATCATATTATAATTTTTAATTTCATCACATTTTATATTTTATAAAATTAATAATTTTTTATGTTATAAAAATTATTGTATTTTCTTTTATATTATTAAAAATGATTTATAAGGATTTTTACTCCATTATATTATCAATTACTTATATCAAGCCCTGGTATGCATTCCAAGTTAGAACTTTTTTTATTCAAATATTTTCAGCTTCATATTCCTCAGTTTTTACAAATTATCATTATCATATAATTTAACAAAAGAATATATTTATTTTTGTAATAGGTGTACTGTTTATTATGCATCATAATATACGTAATTACGTATCATAATATTAAAAACGCGCGAATTTTCATCTGATCACAGACTACACATGGAAATTTTATTTTAGGTTATATTGAATGAAAACAAAATATTTCTACCAATAGCAAGCAGGATTGAAGCAGACAGTGACATAAGAAACTGACATTGATTGGTCAATATTCAGAATAGTACAGCGCCACTCCGACCTTATAAATATCAGCGTGAGCTCGCGCCGGGCCTCTTTTCCACAGTATTATTACGAGACGGCTTAGTCGTTATTTTTGTGAGCTAACTCTAAATTCAGAATGCCGGAAACCTCAAAAATGAATGGTTTTTCGAAAACAAACGGTCATAGTTATGACATGGAAGATGGATCAGTGTTCCTATTTACATCAGAATCAGTGGGCGAGGGTCATCCAGGTTAGTTGAGTTAAAACTTCAGGAATATTGTTATATATCAAAAAAAATGGCTGACTTCTAACATGTGCGCAGATTTAATGATAAATAGAATATATTGTATAATTTTAGGATTGAGCCCTTTACATGTCGCACATCATAATATACTTGATGTGTGGTGCAAGAATAACATTGAGTTACATCATAATATCTAGGTCTTGTTATGATGGCCACAATCAAAACACGTGGTTGAAGCGCGACAATCAATTTAGCTCTTATGAATTATTTTATTTTCCATAGTATGTAATGATTATTAATGACAATCTTAATTTTAGATAAAATGTGTGATCAAATAAGTGATGCCATACTCGATGCACATCTATCACAAGATCCTGATGCTAAAGTTGCATGCGGTAAGTTGATATCAATAACAATACTATTTTCAATTTAGATCTATTATCGATAAATGCTTTGTGATGAAGTTTGAAACATTATTAAATGAACTGTTTTTTTGTAGAAACTGTAACTAAAACTGGAATGGTTCTATTGTGCGGTGAAATCACTTCAAAGGCCAATGTTGACTATCAAAGAGTTGTCAGAGAGACAGTCAAGCACATTGGATATGATGACTCCTCCAAAGGTAAACAATGATTGTTATAAAAAATAATGTTGTTACTTCCCACCAGGAGGAACTGTGACCCTGAAACATTTCATTAGAACTCAAAATTTACGTTCTCATTCCTAAATTAGATCCCGTCTAAATTATATTTTCGTGCACACTAGGTTTTGATTGGCGAACACTAAATTTATTAGTGGCAATTGAAGAACAAAGTCCCAACATAGCAGAGGGGGTCTATCAAGATAGAGATGAGTTGGATATTGGGGCAGGAGATCAGGTATATCTTTAACGGGTATCTGATGCACGGATATTGGGATACACAAAATTATACCAAAACAAATGCATGTCTAATCAGTAAAAAAGAGGGGTTAACATCATTCATATCTCTATTATTAAGAACCATAGTGTTAGGTGTTACAGTAATCATAATTTCATTATTAAATGAGCAATGCATGTTGGGTCAGGGTTTGATTACAAGACATGCAGTGTGATGCTGGCCCTAGATCAACAGTCACCAAACATAGCAGCAGGAGTGCATGAAAACCGTAATGATGAAGAAGTTGGTGCCGGTGACCAGGTATGAAATCATATTAACATTTAAGCTTGGACAAATTAGTATTTTTACACCTTTTTTACATATAATTATTAAATGATTCCGTGGGGCGATGTTTTACACAAACTTTTGTGTCTGATGTCGAACAAATACACCCTTATATTTTGTATCCTCTTGGGCACCATACAACATATGCAAAAAATTTAAATGGTGCTTGTGCGGCGGCATTATCCACACAGAAATGGTCAAACTATTTCATCACATCCAAATTTATGATATTATAATCTAGATTGTAAAACCTGAATGTCACATTCATTATACATACTTTTGGACCTAAGATGTGGTGATACCATCTTATCTCATGTTTTTATTACAATAATTTCATATCAACATTGCATTGGGATGAATCAGATGATATGGAAAATTGACTTTAGAGTAAGCATGTCTTAGTACTAAGGAATGCGCAATTTATTCATTTTCTATTAAACAATTGCACTACTTAAATTCATATTATATAAAGTTTTATGACAATGTGAATAAATAAATGAAAATTTATGTATAAATGTAAATTTATTTCATTTATGTATAACAAATTTATATATATTGAATAATATGAAGCTGCTGTATATGTAAAAATTATTTTGAATAAGAAAACGATTAGTATCTAGCATATTGCTTTATATAATCTTTATTAAGAAGATAACTGTTTCAACCTATAGAAAATACCTACTGTGTTTACTTGTAGATATGTATATTTTTATTTATTTAAAACACTTTATTGTACATAAAGAAAAAACAAACACTGCAAACAGATACAAAGAAAACTTAAATTATTATGCACAGAAGGCGACCTTATTGCTATGTAGCAATCTCTGCCAGGCAATGTATATCAAACCATAATAAAAATTATTAATAACCTGCAACACAATATGCTCCAAAACCCTTAACAATGTGTGAAAAATATTGAACAACACAACTGAACCTGATAAATGTCTCTCACATTTTTTTTTTCAAAGTGATCTTAAAAATTTATTTAGGTTAAATAATTGCAATTTTATCCCATTTAGATTATCAAATTGCAGAAGCTAATATTAATGTACGAATTTCTTTTTAAATACAGGGATTGATGTTTGGCTATGCTACCGATGAAACTGAAGAATGCATGCCATTGACTGTTGTACTCGCCCATAGATTGAATCAAAAGATAGCAGATCTGCGTAGGAATGGAGAGTTTTGGTGGGCTCGACCTGACTCGAAAACACAGGTATGCGTAACAATTAAACCTATTTCTTGCATGAAACAGAATACCATAGCTATACAGTTATGTGCAAATGTCACTGTGCTCCGGTCTGAAACCCACTGTAGCCAGTTCAGTTATGACTCAAATTGGGGAGTGTGAATGTGAAAGTGTACCCCTGCCCGGAGCAAAGTTCTGGGTAGCATAACATGAGTTTATGTGCTGGTGTTTCCCTTACCATCAGGTCCTTAACAATCTAAGTTCTAAAATTTTACAGTATACTTTGATGAATTCTCAAAAAATAACCCTTCAAAGAATGTGCTAGTTACATTGATTTTATATCTTTCAGGTCACTTGCGAGTACATATTTGCTGGTGGTGCAACAGTCCCGCAAAGAGTGCACACTGTTGTTGTTTCCCTACAGCACTCAGAAAAGGTACATTCAAAATTCTTAAATCCTTAAAGATTGTATAAATAAATAAACCTCTATAACGCCTTAAAGATTATATAAAATTTTGAATAAGTCAGCACAAGCAAAACATATACACTTTTCAGATCTCGCTAGAAACTCTTAGAGAAGAAATCAGGGAGAAAGTGATCAAGGAAGTAATTCCAGCACACTACTTGGATGAGAAAACTGTAGTGCACATCAACCCTTGCGGTCTTTTCATCATTGGTGGACCCCAGGTAATTACTATTTAAATTTAAAAGGTTATTTATATGTAAGAAATAATTTTTTTACTTGATTGTTCTTTCAAACGAAACGAAATGTCCTTTTTGCGCCCAAATAGATATATATATAATATTGATTACCGTATGTTTTTATAATAGTCATGCATACAAATGAGCTATAAAAAGTAATTAATTTTTTAAAGTACTAGCGTGTTTTATAAAAGTGAAATAATTACATTTTTAATACTGTAAAAAACTTAATAAGAATTAACGATATCAAAAAGATAATTATTTCGTAGAAAATTTGAAGCATAGAAAAAAAATCTGTTTGACAAAACCCAATATTAACACGTTATGGGAACAATTTGAAATTTTAATTTTTTTTTTCAAGTTTATGGTCCCTTAAAGACGTGAAAAAATAAAAACTTTGCTCATAAAAAGGGAAAATCTTGAAACTAAATGTTTGTAGACCTTCAAATATCAAATTAAATCTAATAGGACATATCATTAAAAATATTGCAACATCCTTGAAAACGTGAAAAAATCAAAACTTAACACTTAAAGGGGGAAAATCTTGAAACTAAATCTTTATAGACCTTCAAATATCAAATTAAATCTAATAGGACAAAACCATTAAAAATATTGCAACATTTTATAACAAAACCTCGCGCGAGTCCGATTCGCGCTTGTCCAATTTTATAATAAAATATAGCTGTGACATAATATTATAGACAGTTGCTTTAGCGTTTATAATAGAAGGGATAGAAGGGATATTTATTTAGTAAGTAAATGTATACAGACTGTCAAATTGCATCGAAATCAGTTCATCTTGGTAGATAAGCTATCACAGACAGAATTCATAACGCAATTATAACATTAGTGTGTAATGTGACATGATTTTCGAAGTTCATGACGGTCGAAGTTCATCACGCTTATAAAATGGTAATCGGTACTGACATGTTCAATCACGAGGTTATGACACTGATTTTTTTAAACATAACAACAAGATTAAGCAGCTGAATCATTTATATAAGCAGTTTTTTTTAATATTACGAATAACGGACGTATTGATTATGTCGTATGTCCTTGAAGCTATCAATTGAATGTCGTTTTAAAGTGGTTGAGAATTTAAATATTAATTTCGGATACAGCGTTCGAGGATCGATAGCGCGTTATAAAAAATGCCGATAAAATAAAATTGTGATAATAGAGAAGCAATTTATATTTGAGGGGTACTTATCGTTTTATGATTATTTATTAATGTGAAATGCGATAAGCCCCGCCTATTTTTTTGATGTTTTGATATTTTCTCTGAGATATCATATTATTATGACGTGAAAATGGTATGCTACTTATAGGTATTATATAATACTTAATTTCTAAAAAAACACATGAAAAAACCAATTAATTTTTTTTTCTAAATTAAACAAAAAAATCTTGTTTGACTTGTTGATTGTTATAATTAACGTCACGAAAAAAACTGTAATTAAAGTGTGTAAAAGTTAATTGCATATTTTAATGCATATTATTTTAATTAAAGTGTGTAAAACTTAATTGCATATTTGTTATGTGGTGCTTAGAACAGCTTTCATCAAATGTTTTTTAATTCTTAATACAGCATCATAATTTCCTAAATAAAAATAGTTAACTTGTTAATTTGTTAACTATTTTTATTTAGGAAATTATGATGCTACAATAAGTTTCTACTTATATTCCCTATTTTTAAAAAGCATAACAGCACTGGGCTATAAAATTTTAGGTGTATTGCTTTTGTGTCATTTATTTATACAATATAAAATTTATTATATAGAATATTTGTTCATTCAAAAAAATTAAAGATTTTTTTTCATATTTCTATTTATATAGACTTAGTTTTACATATGCAGTGATGATAATTGTATACAAAAGTAAAGTAAAAGTAATTGATATAATTTGTTGATCAGTCGGACGCGGGTTTGACCGGTCGCAAGATAATCGTGGACACGTACGGCGGGTGGGGCGCGCACGGCGGCGGCGCGTTCAGCGGCAAGGACTTCACCAAAGTGGACCGCTCCGCCGCCTACGCGGCGCGCTGGGTCGCCAAGTCGCTCGTCAAGGCGGGCCTGTGCCGCCGCTGCATGGTGCAGGTGACTATGGGTATAGGGTTAATGCCGCCTGTGTGGTGCTTCATGTACTACTACATCTGTACTGATATGATAAACTTTGTGGTGTTACATTAATGAGCTTCAGTAAAAACAGCATTCTAATATTTAGTATGGTTTAAGCCAGAGAAAGGTCAAAATCAAACTTGGTCTGTACTAGGTATTTATTAAAAATAAGACGGCCTTGAAAGATTTAATTGGCTGTTGTTGACGTAACGTTAATTTTATTTGCTAAATATTTTCACCAGCTTTTCAAAACTTTCCATTAATGCAGTGGCATATTTTTAAATATTGGTTTTTAAACTTTTAGGTTGCATATGCTATCGGAGTGGCTGAACCTCTATCCATCACTGTATTCGACTACGGTACATCACACAAAACTCAACAACAACTCCTTTCCATCGTCTTGAAGAACTTCGATTTGAGACCAGGCAAAATTGTCAAGTCAGTATTATTACTACTTTATTTTCCTTAATTTACAATAAACAATACGCTAATTCGATAAAGAAAAAGTCATTTTTAGATGCATAGGATTGTAATTTTTTGTTTGTTTTCAGGGAATTAAATCTCCGAGCGCCGATATATCAGAAAACCAGCACATACGGGCACTTCGGGCGGGAGGGCTTCCCGTGGGAGAGCCCCAAGCCGCTGGTCGTGGACTGACTCCGCAGCGCGCCACGCACCTTGTAAATATCCTACTATACCTGTGTTTACGTAGCGAGGGGACGGACACGCACGCCTCTCTATAGACTATTCACGAGCGATCGCACACGCGACGTTCGCACCTTTATTTTAAGTATTCGTTAGTTAAATAGATGCGTAGGCGTAACGGTGCCGACATCTCTGAATTTGGGTTAGTTCGGGACGGCGCACGGCAGTTCGACCATTCGAGCCTCGTTTTATGTTGATTTCCCGCGGGCCGCTTATGTAATGCATGAAATGAATTTATTTATGAAATCCTATTCCGTTCTGCCATAATGTATGTACAGTCGCTTTGAATGGTGAACTGCCAGTAATCTCGAATGTTTTCATATTGAGCTTTTATTATAATTGTAAGCGCTCTCATCGGTAAGCAGGCTACTGTTCTGAACGCGTCACAGTGGAACGAACGCGGACGCAACTCGGTCCGTACGGGTGATATGATACTATGGACGACAGCTGACTTCTCTAAGCAGTGTAATGCTGTTTTCAAACAAAAATTAAGATAATTTAATATATTTTTAATTCTGTTGTTAAGCTATATTGATGTAAGTGGAAGATGTAATAAGGTTAGAAGGCGTTGTATCCATAGAGTGCGGTTCCGTCGGCTTCCGTTCCTCTGCAAGTGCAGTAGTGCGCGTGGCGCGTGTAAGTGTCGTAGTGGTAGTGCGTAGTGTCAGTTAGTGTTAGCACATCGCCCCGCGCACTACTATTTGTGTTGTGTTTCCGAAAAGGATCAAACGTGGAAAAGAGCCATTTTGAAAACACACCGACTAGTTCAGGGCAGTAGCGAACCGTGCATTTATAATGCTGCCGATTTTATTAGATGAAGTTGTAATTTAACTTTATGAAATTACTATTAGACGTTTAAACTTTGATTATTCGGGTAGAGATAATTGTGATTGATTGGTATTTTTCGACCCGTTTCGACCCGTTAAACTTTCTTAGAATATTGTAAAAATAAAAATTTGTCACGATTTTGAATTTGAAAATAAATAAATTCTATTCTTGACACGATCGAGAATTTGAAATTAGTGTTTTTATTTTAAATACTTTCCTTTGTCCCCTAGTACTTTAAGTATAATAATTAAACAGAGCTATAGAATATTAGAGCGACGACGGCTTGGCGCAGTGGTAGCAAAACTACTTTCGGCGCGAAGTGTCGATTACCACACCGGAAAAATACATTTGTAATTCCATTTATATTTTTCTGGGTTCTGGGTGTACTATGTATGTATGTATGTGTTTACGAAATAAAAGTATGTATATGTGATTTATTCCGTTATCTAGTTGCTAGACTTCGTTACTAGATGGCGCTGTGTATAATTTTCCTTTAATATTTCTTTATTTAATATTTATTTATTACAGTTTAATTATTATTCAAACAATTCACTACTGCAGCCAACGTGCGATCAATCTTCTTGCAGCTTGTTGAGCATTTGTCATCCTAATAGTGTCTGTCCACAGCCAACTTTGCATATCAAAACAGTGAGACGCTCTGAAATTCAAGGGATTAATTCAAAAAAATATATCATAGTATTTATTATTTTAGACATGTCATTTAATTTTCATTTAGACTCTACGCATCGAAATTTTAAAAAGGGTCACCTTAATTTTTGAAATATGTTATCAAAAACTAAGTAAACGTGTAATATGTTGACTAATGATATTAAGGTGGTCAAAATTTTGGATCCTTAAAATAATCTGTATCTATATACCTGGGAACAGTGTATGTGGGCGAAGTCTCGGACAAGTCTCTGTCGTAGACGCCGAGCGCGTGCCACGGGTCGATGACGCCGTGAATGTTGATCGTGTTGTTCACTTGCGGCTCGAGGCCACCGTACACGCGGTTCGTGCGCTCCGCAGCCGCGTACACGAAAGCTTCATCGAACCTATTATAGTAAAATAAACTGTAATAAGCCTTAGAAAAATGCCTAACAAGGCTACGCTGCCTTAAAGGAACGCACATCTTTTAAAGACTAAAGTTCGACAAACTGCTACTAGTAGTAAACTGTAGCTTGAGAGAATCGATTTCACTTTCTTACATCGCTGCATGCGACTTTATATTAGAAAATGACAATATATTTTTACAAATAAACAACAAAATAACATAAATCGTTTTAAATTTTACTACGTACTATAAAAATAAATACCTTTGATCATATGCTTGTTTGCAAGTATCGACATAGAATGGTACTGAAAGCCATCGAAGTTGGTCGAAAACAGTACCGATGCGAGGCGCGGTCTGATAGTAACCATACTCCGTACAGGTTTGGTAATACCAAGCGCGGGCTGTAAAGGAAATGATCGGTATTTAATACAAAAAATCTATATTTTACAATAGCGCAACTTTAAAAATTCAAAAGATCTTGTGTGAAGGGTGGAAAAACCTTGCTTTATAATATAATACCTATATCTAATAGCCATATTTTCACTTACAGTTTGTATTTCTATCTCTGTAATTTTCTATGTAACTATCGTAGTCAAGATTCCAACAGTCGTCCGCACGTAAGTTACGAAGGTGTGCTATGTAACCTCCAATTTTGTACATTGGTGTGGTTCCTGTAAATAATAATGATTACATAAAATTATAATTTGACTATCTGCACACCTATATTACTTGCATTAGGTAAAATTTTTAATTGCCCATCAATCTTATAAGCTAAAGTATTATTAAAATTACTAGCGACCCGCCCCTGCTTCGCACGCGTGCAAGTTGCAACTACAGAATGGCCTCATAGTTCATACACAACGTTCACAGCTTTTTTGTCCTCCTGATCCCCGGCCGTTCGCGGGTCGGCACGGCCGCGGCGCCGCAACAACTACGTCCCTGCATTTTAAATTTGTAATATCATCGGAACTATTCACTTAAATTACATGCTGTAAAAGCATATTGATCTATAATAAATGCACAATTTATTTAAAGTTTTTAATTGAATAAGGATTAATGCTGTATAGTTTAAAATCACTTCGTAAATAAACCATTTATTAGTAAAGGATTAAAAATGGTTATGGTGGGTTATACCTAAGAGATAGACATATGCTATCGCGGACTTTGAAATTTTAAGGTGGATAATACTGTATTACAATATTTAGGTCTATCTCGTGGGGTTTAGCCAGCGTTTGCAATATAAGCGCAAAAAAACGTTCTTATTTACGACATCATTCTTATTTACGACATCACATTAGAAGCCTCTGAATTTATCAGTCTTTCTCTGCAATATTATGCATGTATTATACATATAAACCTTCCTTAAGAATCACTCTATCTATTAAAAAAACTGCATCAAAATCCGTTGCGTAGTTTTAAAGATTTAAGCATACATATGGACAGACATACAGCGATAGCGACATTGTTTTATACTATGTAATAATAATAATGGTTATAGTCAGAGACAGATGATTCAGAGTTTATTTTATATATTTTGCATCGATTTAATATAACGTTTCTAATAAGTTTGTTTTTCCACTGACGATTTAAATTAAAATAAATATTATGACGATATTAAATGTATATTGAATATGTGATATTGAAGTCAAATGAAACGAACCATAAAATTCAGTGGCAAAGTTGTTGCAAACGGTTCGAAGAGTGCCGGGCCTCGCTCTTTGCACGTCTGTTGAAAACGTCCAACTGATCAGCCCCGAAAAGTATCCGAGCGAATATTCGTGATCGTAACGTAACGGTTCACATAATCTTTAAAATAATAGAGAAACATTTATAAAAAAAAAACCTTCAACAATAAAATGAGATGTTAATATTAAAATGAGGACAAAGACATGTTTAAATTGGGAAACGAGGAATACAGTACAAACGAGGTGAAAATAAATTCCAACTCTTTCTGAAACACGATATTTCCTTCAAAAAGTTTTACTGGTAGTCAAAAGTAGTAAAAATTATTTTTATACGTTGATTTTTAATTAATTGTGTATAAGTGAGAAATCAGCCAGATCATTTGAACGAGTTGGTCTTAGCGCACTTACCTGTAAGCTGCTTCTAAATCTCGTCTTCCTGCTTCAGTGTTCATAGCGGCGATTGTATCTGCTATTCCTTGTCTGATTGTTGCTATACATTGTTCGCCGCCTTCTGATAAAAATGCGTCGTGGACCACCTCCAAATATCCTGAACATTTTTCAATATACATTTACCGTGAAAGAACTAAAGCAAAACCTTTTTATATATCAAGAGTTAGTACTACTCATTTCGTTTCCTCGTTTTTCTAACTAACTGTATTATATCTTACCAAAATCTTGTAATATCTGATAAAATTTATATAAGTTATATTCATAAATAATCAATCAATCACCTGTAAAATCTATTTTTGCTAAAATAGGACCACTGGAACCGACCCCTCCAACGATCAAGTGTGGATATTTCTTTTTAAACCAAATAACCATGTTCGCAGCGTAGGAACCTCCATACAGCACTACTTTGCTATTGGTAAAGCGTGGGTGACTCTTGATTTCTTGTATAAAATACGCAAGATCTGCTAGGGCTTGATCCACGTTCAAGAAACGTAGATTTTCCGTTGTAAAGTTTCTATAAAATACAGCGTTAAAATAGAGAGCCATAAGTAACCAATACTTTAAAAGAACTTATTTACAAGTACGTAGATTTTTATACATACTGCTTATGTTAATTATACTAATATGATAAATTATACTTACGCATAAGGTAAAGATCGTCCATAATAACGGTGCTCTGTGTAGAACTGATAGCCTTTATTTTCGCGCGCGGCTTCGTACATATTACCAGCTCTTAACCATCCCTCAACAATGTCCCACTCACCGCCAACGAGGATAAAAATTGGAGAGCCGTCGCCGTCAAAGAATTCGTCATTATACATAAAACGCTGCAAAGTAAACCTGCGATTTATAACATGAACCTATTTCAAACAGAAAGCATATATCTAAACATGTTACATTTAGACGCAGTTGTACCCTGAATAATTTGAGGTCTGTACCGAGAATAATATAGGACGCTTCTAACACAGCGCCATCTAATTCTACTCAGCTAAACAGAGCTTATATTTACAATATGTACCTTTATTGTTGTATACCAATTACCTACCTATAATTACAATATTAGTAGTATACGAAATATACTACGAAAATCTTTTATTTTATAATTTTTAAATCAGCGTAAAGTACATTCGTAAAACAAGTTGTATTCATTTATCGAAATTGTATTCGTAGATACTATTTATGTAGCTACATACCATTTGATAAGTATCGGTGTTTTGAGGATCAAAATGATCGATAGGCATACTTATATAGCTCGTATGCACCACTACTGGGGTGTTGCGAAGCTGAATATCGCCAGGCGAAGACAGGTCCACCCGGATAGGTGGCTCTACTAATCTTTTCTCGGCGTGTGCCCATGTCATGAGGCATAATATCAGGTACGTTAATATCTGTGAAACGAAAAATAAATAGTTATCTATTGGGATACGTTATTATTATAAGAGATGAAGCTTGTGTTTTAATTTTTTCACACATCCAAAGCCTCATTATTAGTGTGTTATTAGGATAAGTAATTAATTGTTTTAATATTCCAAAAAACATCAAAATATACGGGATCAGATTGGGTACCAAGATGACTGTTAGTACCTAATAGTCTCTTAGTAATCCTGTATAGCCTGTATAGTACAGTGTAGCATCACAGCCGCCGGTCATAGATTTTTTTTTCATCCAGTATTCTCGGAGCCCCTTTTAATGTTAATAAACAATTTAACTTTCATTTTTATAGTACGAATACAAAATTATGTATATACTAAACTTGCCCAGCTAACAACTCACGTGTCCACATGTCCTATTTTTTTCTGTTTAAAATTTTTTGTTTGATATTTAGCACATTTACACATATTGATGTGGCTATTTAAAATATGTTCAAGATTTATCTCTAAGTTAATTTCGAAACTGCCTGTTTAAGTGAAAACACACTAGATGAAAATTGAATTATGTCTCTATAGTAATTATAATAAAAATATTGCAATTTTTTTCATGTTTCGTACATATATAATACTAGCTGCTCCCCGCGACTCCGTCCGCGTGGATTTTAATATAAACTTGGACACCCCCTTTCCCCCTTTTTAACCTTTTTCCAGTTAAAAAGTAGCCTATATTCTTTCTCATTCTCTAGCCCTTCTATGTACCTAATTTCGTTTTAATCGGTTCAGTAGCTTTAGCGTGATGGAAAGACAGACAGAGATACTTTCGCATTTATAATATAAGTATAATATAATTTTTTAATATTATAATTCTTACCATTTTTAATCGAAATGCTGTACCCAATCACACTAAATAAAATGATGTCGTGTAATCATATTATTATCTTTAGCATTATCGTAATTAGTACCTATACAACTGATAAAATAATAAGATTATGATTGCGAAAATTATTGTATGTATGGTTTCAGTATCAAGACTAAAATAAAGAAGGCATATTTAGGACATATTTAATCATTTAAATATTATATTTAATATATTAATTATGCGTTTAACTTTGTGACAATGTTAATTAATGCATTACAATTTACAACAATGTCTTGAAATAGTTTGATGCACTTTTGTTCACATTTCTGTTATGATTGAAAATATGTTATCATAAAATGATAAAAATGTATATCATCGAAAGGATTACAACTAATCTCAATATTGTAAGTAAGTTCTGATAAAATATTTAACAGCATTTACACAAAATAATTCATAAACAGTACTCACCAGACATTAGATTGGAATAGCTAGAAAGAGATAGAAGATAAGTATGAAATTGCATACATATAAGTAAATTCATACTGATATTAAAAATGGGAAAGTGTGTCAGTCTGTGTTTGTCTTTTTTTCACGGCAAAACGGCTAGACCGATTTAGTTGAAATTTGTCATGTAGATAGACGATACCCTGGATAAAGGATACTTTTTATCTCGGTATTGCCCCGGGAACGGGAACTAGGCGGGTTAAACCGCAGGGAGCGGCTAGTTTATTATAATGCATTTTTTCGATGTTTATATTGACACCGAATAATATGATTTTCTATTGAAAACTTTAATGACAGAAATCCATAAACTTTACCTCTAAATAATATTACTATCTATTAATAGGTATAATATTATTATGACGTGAAGAAGTACATTAACTAATATACATTTTTGCTTATAATAAAACAGAGCTTTAGTATATAATACATAGTTTAATTAGTGGTCAACACTAAAATCACTACTTTAGCCAACGTGCAATCAATCTTCTTGCGGCTTGTTGAGCGTTTGTCATTCGTATAGTGTCCTTCCACATCCAACTCATCATATCAAAACAGTGAGATGCTCTGAAATTCAATTGATTATTTTAGCTTTAATTCACAATTCCTATTATTTTTGACGTTACATTTAAAGTAGAAAATAAACTACCAACATTTCATTTAAATTAATAAATCCAATTAAAAATTCTATCAGACTGTCTATTTATTCAGGTATACTATTATAAAACTCCATATCCTCTTCATTAAAATAATCTCTATCTAATATACCTGGGAACAGTGTATGTGGGCGAAGTCTCCGACAAGCCTCTGTCGTAGACCCCGAGCGCGTGCCACGGGTCGATGACGCCGTGAATGTTGATCGTGTTGTTCACTTGCGGCTCGAGGCCACCGTACACGCGGTTCGTGCGCTCAGCAGCCGCGTACACGAAAGCTTCATCGAACCTATTATATATATTATTAAAACATAGTTAGAAACCATAACAACATGCGTAACAAAGCTACGCTGCCTAAATAAATACCTTTGATCGTATGCTTGTTTGCAAAGATCGACATAGAAGGCTACAGAAAGCCAGCGAAGTTGATCGAAAACGGTGCCAATGCGAGGCGCGGTCTGGAAGTAGCCAAACTCTGTACAGGTTTGGTAATACCAACCGCGGGCTGTAATATAAATAACCTATGTAATAAAAAAAATTCTTTATTTAGTTCAATATAATAACGAATATGGAAATTTAAAAATTGCAAAATAGAGAAATCATCAAAAAAGAATATTATAATCATTATATTATATCTTATAGGAATTTCCACTTACAATTTGTATTTTCTTTGTAATATTCTATATAGTTATCATAGTTCATATCCCAACAGTCGTTCGAAGGTAAATTAGCAAAGTTTGCTATGAAACCGCCAATTTTGTACATTGGTGTGGTTCCTGCAATTAAAAGTGTATAATAATAATAAATAATCGCAATTTACCATATTTGATTACATACTTTTAATGTCTATAAGCTCAAAATTTTAGTAATTAGCTTTATCATTATGTTGGTCGGAAAGAAAGAATTGGGCAAACATGCTTTCCTGTTCGCGAAGTTTGATGTTCTATTGACGATGATAAATAGTATATTACGAAGATATGAAATATTGAATTTATTTGTTTATTTATTTATTTGTCCTTTATTACATATACCAACATTACAAATTACATAAAATAACAAATATCAAGAAGTACACTGGTATATGTAAATGGCGGCCTTATCACTAGTCAGTGATTAATTTAATGTAACGTTGAAGAAAAAATAAAACGTACCGTAAACTTCAGCGGCAAAGTTGTTACATATGGTGCGAAGAGTGCCGGGCATCGCTTCTTGCACGGCCCCTGAAAGCGTCCAACTTATCAGCCCCGAAAAGTAGCCGAGCTCGTATTCGTGATCGTAACGTAACGGTTCACATAACCTTTAAATAAATTAATTTCATTCTATAAATATAAAATTCTTTAACTCTAAAATGAAAAAGAAAGTGTGGACAAGGACTTGTTAAAATAAAAAAAAATTCAGACAGAAGTTTATACTTATGTAAATAGTTCACTTTTCGTCGGCCGTATTGCTTAACAGACGCCGACGGAAAATCAGCCATTAGAATATGCGTGAGGTAGATAATTTTTGTACCTTTATTACCTGACACCTGAATTTTTTTTAAGTAAAAAAGGTTAGCGCTTGACCACAACTTACCTCATGTTAAGTGAAGTTGTGGTCTAAGATGGAGCGCGCGTAGATGTGAGGTACCTGTTCACTCTCTGAGAGTTTTGCAATACGCTCTAAGAACGTGGAAGCAAAACGTTTCGTGCGTGCACGCGGAATATCCACTGTATAGCGGTGTCGTCCAGCCGAAGCTCTGGTCGTCCGATGGTGGAATGGCGAAGGAGGTATGATATTATTCAGTTCCATTGCACATTCACCAAAATGTAACTGCTAAAAGACCAACAGGCTGGCTACCTTGCGGCGGTGCTCGAGCGATTGAAGTTCAGAATCAACAAGACAGGGCCTGTTGATGAGTTTTTTGGCTCGTCTTTCAACCAACTCCATCGCGTCAAGCTGGCACTTGGCTGATCCATCCCAAAGATGCGAACAGTACTCCATGCAGGACCTGACTTGGGCTTTATGAAGAGTCATTAATTGTTCCGCAGTTAAGTACCGACGCACCCTTGAGAGGACCCCGAGTTTTTGCCGCTAATTGAGCTTTAGACTCGAAGTATGAGCTGAAGTTGATTGAGGATGGTAGCGTTACGCTTAGTTGCTCTAGCTCTAGGTTGTCATTAGTTGGAGACAGTTACGTTAAAATGGCCGTCTGGCAAGCTAGCAGGTAGCATAAATTCTTAGTACATACTTACACTACTCAATCGTCCACATTTCGTTCGTTAGTCGTGGCCACGTCTGGTGGCCTCGGACCACATATTATATCTTAAATATTAGGACCACCAAGGTACATACAGAAGATCTATTTTTATATTTTTGACGTGACGTTTATGATATGTTAATCGATTTTTAAATTGTAACTACGAAGAAAAAGTGCAGCCAGATCATTGGATCAAGTTTGGCCTAGCGCACTGTGCGTTCTTACCTGTAAGCTGCTTCTAAATCTCGTCTTCCTGCTTCAGTGTTCATAGCGGCGATTGTATCTGCTAACCCTTGTCTAATCGTTGCTATACATTGTTCACCGCCTTCTGATAGAAATGCGTCGTGGATCACCTCCAAATACTCTGACAATGTTGAAACATTTACATTAAAACATCTACTAACTAACCATCTACTAAACACTAAATGCTTCACGGTATTTCTATTTAAATAGTAAGCAACTATAGCCTACCTCTTACTTAAATTTAATCTATCTCTCGTTTAGCAACTGTATAATATCCGACCAAAGTCGTCCAATATTGAACGAATTTTATCTTAATTATATCTATGATTAATGAATCACCTGTAGAATCTACTTTTGCTAAAATGGGACCACTGGAACCGACCCCTCCAACGATCAAGTGTGGATATTTCTTTTTAAACCAAATAACCATGTTCGCAGCGTAGGAACCTCCATACAGCACTACTTTGCTATTGGTAAAGCGTGGGTGACTCTTGATTTCTTGTATAAAATACGCAAGATCTGCTAGGGCTTGATCCACGTTCAAGAAACGTAGATTTTCCGTTGTAAAATTTCTGTAAAATAAAGCGTTTAATTAGATAGTGCCAAAACTAATGAATACTTTACAGATACTGATTATCCAATCAAAATCCTTGGTTGTCGACTTCAACGACAAGAGAAGTGAGATCTAAATGGGTGCCAAGTTCAATGGTCAGTCCTCAAATTTTTTTATGAGTAACAGTCTAACATATCAAATCTTCTTAAAACATAAGATAATGTAGTTTAGCCTAAGGTCTGTCTTGGCTTGTTTTTATAAACATACCAACGGATTATTATGTTCGATCGCTAGTTTCTACCAACGATCCAAATTTTCGGTATTATAAAATAACATCCGACAAATACTTGTTTAGATCAAGCTAAAGCTAAAATTGTCGAGTCTAGATTTACAAGTAGGTATTTAGCAATCCAAGAATCGAAAGAAAGAAAAGCAATCCAGAAATGTGCCAAGTCTGTTTGACAAAGTCGCCAGATTGGTGTCTTGTAGTACACCAGTACCGAAATTTACGTTCAGTCGCTCGCTAGACTTCGTCACGTCAATAGCGCTTTAAAATTATCTTAAACAGCATTTCCCAATCGGAAAACTCATCTGCAACGTGTAATAACACTTATAAAGGCATATCGGCTGTATCTATCGCATTTTTGGCATCATTTTTTTTCAAAAACAGTGTTCATTAACATAGATTCTGTTATTTTACAAACAATACTGATATCCTTTCGGGTTTTAAGTGACGTAATGTATGATGTTTATTTTCACTTATATCTTATTAATTTACTACATTTTGAACAGTCGTGCCTTGCGTGTCTTGCAGTCAAGCGCTTGAACTGTAATGCAAAATGAAGCTTGTGTGAGTTAGCGATATATTATGATAATTAAATGTCAACCTTAACGGAAAAAAAATACGGCTTAGGACCGTTTAAATGGTGTTCTCGATATATATGTGTGCCCGATTTATATGTTTTTCATTTGGAAAGCCCCGCCCTACTAGCCGTGCCCCGCGGTTTTACCCCCGTTGTTTCGGTTCCCGGGTTAATACCGGGATATAATGTATCCTATGTGTTAATATAGGGCATCTACTATCTTTTTAAATTACAACGAAATCGGTCCAGGCGTTTTTGTGTGAAAAAATAACAAACATACATCCAATATGTTCACAAACTTTCACATTGATGAAATTAATTATTAGGTATTAATTATAGGTATAAGGTTATCTGTTCACTTTATTGTTTAGACTTCTATGAATGAGAATTCTACTTACGTATAAGGTAAAGATTGTCCATAATAACGATGCTCTGTATAGAATTGATAGCCTTTATTTTCAAGTGCCGCCTCGTACATATTACCCATTTTTAACGATACCTCGTCAATGTCCCACTCACCACCAACGAGTATGAAAATTGGAGAGCCGTCGCCGCTAAAGAATTCGTCATTATACATGTAACGCTACAAAGTGAAGAACGATTAAAACTCTTTATAAAGAAAGCGTAGGTTTATCTAACTAAGGAGTATGGCAAATTCAGGTGCGGTCGTGCCCTGAAAATTTGGAGAGGATCTGTATCTGAGTTTAAAAATTATATCATACGAATAATAGTGCCAAAAGCCACCCTATAGCACCATTGATGCAGACAATGAAACGAATAACATATACCTAAGATAATATGTCGGTGAAATTAGACTTTACCACATATGTATAATTTAGGTATTATTACTTATCTATACTAAGGAAGTAAAGTTTGTGTGTTTGTTAAATTGTAAGGGGTAATCTCGGTATCTACTGAACCGATTTAAAAAAAATATATTTCACCAATAGAAAGCCACATTATTGCCGATTACGCCCAACGAAGTGGGCACGGGTCAGCTGGTAGCATATAGTTACAGTATTTAGGTTTTATACTTAATTACCAAATCTATGGATATTATTAAATAACTAATGTTGTTTTGCTATTGTAATTAATTTAGATTTCGTTTTTGTTATTTTTGAAGTGACCCCTTTGACAACCTCAGCAGTCTGTCTATGGGTCTCTCTTCATTCGAAAATCATGTTATATATACATGGTATATTACATACATATATATTAATCGGAGATAGTACTCATAAATAGTAATTAATTATGTCTACATACCATTTGATAAGTATCGGTGTTTTGTGGATCAAAATGATCGATAGGCATACTTATATAGCTCGTATGCACCACTACTGGAGTGTTGCGGAGCTGAATATCGCCAGGTGAAGATAGGTCCACCCGAATCGTCGACTTTACCAATCTTTTTTCAGCCTGTGCCCATGGTATGAGACATAATATCAGGTACGTTAATATCTATAAATGAAATAGAAATAATTTACCGTAAATATGTATTTGTACTAATAGGTATTATAAAATATGAAGGTTGTTATACCTATACCTATGGGTTTTGAGGTGTAGGTAATCTTTGTAAATGAATATATAGATGTATCGAGTTTCTTTGTATTATTTGAATGTCAACGTCTTTATATACCTACACCGGTAGGGCCTTATTTTGCTATTGTTATAAATAAAAAACAAACTCCATTTTTGGAAACAAAAAAGCATTAAACTTGTACTGTTATTTTTATATATAGAATTTTTATTTTATTCTATTGAACATTTTTTAATGAAGATTTCATTACCGTTCAATCTCGGAGTCCGATTTCAAGTTTCTCATTTTATGGTAGCCTATTATGGGCTATGGTAGCCTTAGCTTTGCTCAACTAACATCCCACGTGTCCGCATAAAACCGTGTCTTCTGTTTTATAGGTATTTATTGTGTCTAAGATATATTGCTGTAGCTGCTTATAGTACATTTTTTAAAGTCGGTTTTAAGTTTTATATTACTTACATACTCAGAAACTTGACTGTTTAGAACACTAGATGAAAAATAAATTGTATCTATCCCTATAGTAATAATTTAAATAAAGCTTTTGCAAAGAGAGTAGTTTTGTACAAACATGTTATATAGATAATATTATTCTATTAATATGACATTCTTACCATTTTTTAACGAACTGCAGTACGCAACACACACTAATTGAAATTGTGTCGTGGAATCATAATGTCTTTAACATTATCGTAATTAGAAGATACCTTTATATCAAAGTAATAGATAAAATATCAAGATTCTTATAAAATATCAAGAGACTTCAATGAAGTATGTATACATTAACAAAATATGTCTTGACTGTTGCCTCTTTATTTTATTCTTGAAAAGTATTCTCTTATACATAATACAATTCTCGCAATTATAGGAATCTTGATATTTTATCTATTACTTTGATATAAAGGTATCTTCTAATTACGATAATGTAACTTCATTATTATAAGTAAAATATGCGTTAAACTTTGCAACTGTGAACAAAAAAAAACATACGGTCGAATTGAGTAACCTTTTTTTTGAAGTCGGTTAAAAATACATAACAGCTATGTATTGAAATGAAAGTTGTAAGAACAATGCAGTTTTGCTCACGCAATATGAAGCCTTTTCAGAGTAGACAATTTTGTCTACTTACATAGATCGACATAGACAGTGCATCTAATCAAAATTGATGTTTTTCGTAAATTTATTTTTTTCACGAAAAGAGAGTAAGTGATATTAACAGCCTTTTTTATGTGTATCATCGTATATAAAAACGTGCTTTTTACACTTACATAATAAATACAGTTTAGGCTGCTTACAGTGGGAGTGATTATTATTTGGGTCAGTCTATGCGTTATACGTCTATGATTGAAAATATGTTATCATGTGAATGATAAAAATGTATATCATCAAAGGATTTCCACGAATTAAAACATTATAGCATTTCCCGAAAAAGTATTTATAAGCACTAGGTACTCACCAGACTTTGGATGTGAATAGCTAGAAAGAGTAGAAAATAATTATAGAATTACTAGCTGTTGCCCGCGACTCCGTCCGCGTTCACTTTCATAAAAAATTTATTCCCCTGGAAACTGGATAAAAAGTCCTATATCCTTTTCCTGGTTCTAAACTATATCCCCACCAATTTTCAGCCAAATCAGTTAAGCCGTTATCGAGTTATAAATGGTGTAACTAACACGACTTTATTTTATATATGGAATTATAAGCAAACACATTACGGTGGAAAATTTTATGCAAGAACGTTTAAAACTCTTGTTACTAGATTTCTTGCACTTGAAAACATACCAATTTAATTAAGAGTTACGGTTAGTAGTACCTTATTAGGGCTTTAATGATCCATGTACCCCTTATGATGATAAACAGGGTCACCACATAAGACTCCTCCACTCACTCCACATGAAATATTAGGTAGGTCTAACGTCCACTATATTATATTAAAGTCAGCATATAAGTCTCCGTCTACAAGGGTTGGCAATAAGTAGTGTATTTTAACCACGGTCTTAGATACCGTCAAATATAAGTAGAATATAAAATAAAAGACCTTTCCTTATTTAAATTTTTATTTCAAATTACTTTTCTTTGTTTTACATGTTGTTCTATTTGTATAATTTTATCATGAGATAATGGGAATAATGGACTTCTAAACAACTTGATTCTTCCATTGATGACAAATCCAAACAATATGCAAAAAGTATGACTTTATTGATTTTTTTTACATTTGTACCACCAGTACTGGAAGAGCACGAAAGCGCAACTGAAATTTTGCATATTAATGATTATTTTGTTAAAGGTTGAACCTTTACAAGAGTCAATATTAATTGATAAGTGTTAATTTTGAAATACAGTCATCATTGAGACTACTCTTAATAGCGACAGCTAAAAGGAAATGATATGATCGCTTGCCATTGTAGTTTTGAAATAATACTACATTCATTCTCAACATTGATACTAAATAACAATAAATTATGGAATCACATTTATTTGACATTACCCTATGATTTAGATCAGTGTAAAAAAATTAAAAAATATACATAAATTAAACATAAATTTTAGAGCCTTATTGTTTTTTTAGCTTTTACATAATTTTAGACATCGACCCGCTTCATTTTACACTTATGTTACTAAAATATCCATCATCTAACATGAAACAAATTCTCACATACACTTACACTTAATACTACGATAAAATTGATACCTAGTTCCACTTAACTATATAAAGACTACAAATGAAACCATTTGTAGGGTAAAAAAATAAGAGGAAAATGTTTTCCAAAATTATTGATACACAAAATGAAATAAACATTGTTCTAGTTGGTGCTCGGGCTGTCAGTACCGCTGCCACTATTTTCAGCATTGGCAAGCGCTACTTTTGTATTTTTATTATTCTTCTTAGCCGATTTGCTTAACGTAGCAACTTCTTTAAGTAAATTCTGTATCTTGCTGTTCATGAGGTTAAACTTCGTCTCATTCAGGCGCTCTTTATTTTTCATTTCGTTACGCAGATCTGTTGTATCATTGTGGTGTTGAGCTTTCAATTCAGTTATCTGAAAAATCAATATAGCACACAACCACATAACAAAATTCTACAACGATGAAAGAGTATCATGAAAGCTTTTTATATAAGAACTAAATTAAATAAGGCAGTGAAAGATTATAAAACTGTGTACCTAAACACTTAATTCTTACCAATTTATCTTTGGAAAGGAGCTCCATGTCTTTCTGTTGAACCTTTTTCTGTAAACTAGCAATTGTTTCCTTCAATTGAGTCATAGCTACAACATGGTCGGAACTGTTTGGATCCAATTCTCCTGAAAGGAATAACCAAATATAAAATCATCACACATATTACAAAGACTTATATTCCAATATTTTGGAGTAAAGCATGACGATTTATAACATAAAAGCTTTGATTTGCCAAAATTTGTTCTTGATATACGTAACTTAATATTAAAAAAGCTTAATGACTAAATGTGTATGTATATGTATAGTGTATACCATATGTAAAAGACTTAACTCGGAAATTATGTAGGGTGCATTACTTTTTCAAAACCGGTAACTAAAATTATGTAGTGCAGTAATTTATTTATCTAATATTTTTTTTAACAGGGGGAAATCCTTTTACGGATACCGCGTCCTCCTCTGGGAAGAAGGAGGCGGTTATGTCGGACTCGCCAGAAGGGCTATACCGACTTTAACCCACCGGTATTCCGTCGCGCACCCTTTCGGGGGTGGACCTGCTGAGGACGCAAGAAGCAATCGTAATAAAGCCCTAAATTAACATATTTAAAAATGCATAGGTATTCAGTGCTCTTCGGGACATAGATATTAACTCCAAAACATCCAATAACTATAAAAAAAAATTGCATCAGGATCAAATAATATGTATATGAACTATGTTATGATTACTGTGAATACTATCAGTTTCTGTTTTCGGACTTAGGTATTTTACACCTGTATATAACTATATAATGTTTTGCATATGTCCAGACTGGAAAAAATGTGACTGTTCCAAATAGTGCTATTTGGAAAAGTCGCATTCACCTATCCTTTGGGAGTAAACCATTGCTTTAGTGATACTCCCTAAAAGTTTCATACAATATATTGTCATAAATAATTGCATGGTCCAAAAACACTGGTGCCTTTTCATTTAACAACAATTTAATAATATAGTTTTTGTCATAATTAAATCAATAATGTAATAAATAAGCTTCTATTTTAAATAATAAAATCTGATATAAGTGGTTGTAAAATAAATAAAATATGGTGAGCAAATAAAAAAAACTGAAACTACTTATACCTGAGAACAAACCTTGCAAAGGGTTAAGTTTGGATTTCTTTTCTAATGGAGCATCATTGAGTGAAGTATCATTTGCATTTGCTTTGATCATATCAGACTTGCGTTTTTCTTTGTGACTGCTTTTAGATCTGTTGGTTATACACTACTTTTCAGTTTTTACAATGAAGAGATATTTAAGATAAATTAAAATGAGAATAAGAAAAGCATAGTTTAGAAAACAAGGAATGTTCAGAAATAAATATCCTAACATATATCTATGTTTCATTAGATATTTGAAAGCACTTTTTCTTTTAAATATTAATTCAATAGAATTGCATACATAATATTATAGGCATACAAAGCAGAGCTAACATGATATTAGACACTTTAAATATTATCCTTCTATGCTTATCTTTGATAGGAGAAGTTAAGATATTACAAATACAGATTGATAATTGTGTAATCTAGTAAAAAAATTTCAACTGACTTGTGAGATCTATGTTTATGTTTGTCAACTGAAGAAAGATGTTGTTTGGTCCGTGCCAGGGCTCTTTTTAAAGATTGGGTGCATAGCCAACATAGTAATTTTCCATCAACCTAAAACATAAATTTATAAATACATATTTTGATTCAATATTTATCTAATTAAACATCATATCTCTAGTGATAACATTTGAAAAAAGCTTAATGACATTTTAATTACTCATCTTTATCCACTGTTAATAATAAGAAAGAAGTATTTACTAGCATTAGGGTTAATTGTAAACAATTAAGTATAATGATAATAAAGAATTATTATGGATAATGCTTTCTCAAGTTCACAAATAATAACTTTTTTATGTTTAATAAGCAGCCATTTGCCTGCTAGCTAGCCTGATCTTAAGCAAGATAGAGAAAGAGAGCCTGAGATATTACATACGGTACTTTTTACGTGGAAAAAAGGGTTATAAGGGGGGAAGTCAAAGTTGCGGGCAACAGCTAATTTTAATATAAATTTACCTTCTTATTGTCATCATGTCTGTCAAATGCACATCTTTGTTTACATTGTTCACATGTAACAGCTGGTCCATACTTGCGCTCTGAGTTAGCACAGCGTTGGCATTTATTTCCTTTAAACAAACACTTGGTTACAGTTTAGTATACCAACTTATTATATAAATTCATGACATATTTTATTAAACCATTGTGAGAGTTTCTGACATACATATATTATAGGTAATTTTATAGTATATCAACAAAATTATCCAATACCTAGCGGTAAGTGTAGTGTACTTAGAAAGGCAAGGTGTCAGTTGACAAAATGCATGTCTTACCAATGAATGCAGCTATTATGTTGCAGTATTCACAAGCAGTTGGTTTACCATAGGCTTTGACATTTGCTTCACACTTCTTACATATTGATGATGTGTTAGATTTACTGAAAAATGCAATAATACGAATAAATATTAAACGATAAAATACAATAATATTAAAATGAAGAATCAGTATGGGATAGTGTATAATTTATGGATAAAATTGAATCATATGATTTGGCAAACGGCACTGACCTTGTTTGTTGAAACTCCGAACGACAGTACGTACATTTTACCACCGGGAAAGAACCACGGCATTCCTGAAATATCCAAATACAAATCGCGTCAGCATTGACGTCAGAATAACAATATTGATACGCAATACAAAATCAGTATTTAAAAGAATTTAAAGTTAATCGAAATCCTTTAAAACTTACCTTACACAGCTGTTCGCCAGGTGACAATTCTTCAAAAGGGTGCCTTGAGAAGCAACGGGAACAAGCAAATAATGCAGTAGACGTTGCAGAACTCATTTTATGTATAACTTTACACTTTATAGAGAACTATGTTGCGATAAAAATGAGCTGAGGCTTATTAAGATATATGAATTATCAATAAAATAAATAGTTTTAAATGTATATAAAACTGCTATTACAAATTAAATCCTAAATGAGAATAAGTATAACCGCCATGTTAGAATGAATAAAAGAATGAACATAATATTTCAGAATGAAGGTGAACGGTGAAGAAATTATTGATTAAATGACATTTGAATAATGTAAAAGTCAGATAGAAGTTTGTCTGCTTTGTCATAAATTATTATTATTTATTTTAAAACACTCTATTTCATTTTTATGAATACTAAATTCTCAAAACTACATTTCAAATTATTGAAAACGTCTTCATGCTTTTAATAATATAACTGAGAAAAAACATTTTACAAAGCTTTCAAGAATTGAACTAATAGAAAACCTGTATTAGTGATTGCTCTTAAAACAACGAAATCATATTAAAAGCTTGGCTTTACAATTAAAATTGTTCCATAAAAATGTAGACCATTCTAACGGGCATAAAAAATCGAATTCTCAAAATTTAAAACGTTAATTGTCAAATCTTTCATTCACTCACACAACCTTCACCAAGACTAAGCTGTCAATTGTCATTAGAAAATAGAAGTGAACATTGATGATTGAAGTTGTTTTGTGGGTTTTTGATTATTATGTTTCGTGTTTATTTATCTAAATTATTACAAAAAAAATTAATATTTTTGAATGGTTTTCATTGTGAAGTGTTAAATTTGTATTAAAATCAAGCACCATGGCTATTCCTCCTTTTCCATCACAGGATTTAGCTAAACTAGTCCTCGGTGAGTTGTTATTATTTGGCGGGAGTGCGTAAACGTCGCGCAAGTGACGGTTATACTTTTATTTGATGCTACTCTTTATTTTTAGGATACCTGGCTGAAGAAGAATTGATGACGGCTTATGATGAGTTTCTTCAAGCTAGTCCCTATTTAGATGCATTTAGAAACGAATATGACAGAATATTCATGACTTCCTTAAGAAGCATTTTGGCTGATTATAGAGCTGTAAAAATACATGGTTAGATTTTTTTGTTTTAGGTTTATTTGTGGGATTAAAGATAATGATTTGATTTATTTTGAAAAGAGCTTTTAATGTAGAAAAAAATTATTATAATTACTTTTTTTTCAGTTGAAACATGCAGGCCAAATGTGTTGCGTAAAAAGTTGCTCCAATGTTCCAATCTGTTGGAAATAGTAAAATTTCTTATAAACATTATTGATCCACATAAACTAAGTGGTCAAGACAATGCTGATAAAAGCAGGTAGGATGAACAAAAATAACAGTACAAGTTGTATTTGTATTTTTGAATCAAGTTATAGAATGTCAATGTAACTTAATAAGTGGGATTTAATTATCAACAGTCTTACAATTAATGAGAAAATGTATTAAACATTCATTGTAATTTATAATCATAGATTTATTGAAATGATGACATTGTCTGAGAAGCTTACAATGCTAGCTTAATTCCAAATGAAATGTTCACTTGGAATTATACCACCAATTTAACCACATTCCTTAGATTGCAGAAAACCAATGTATCAAAAGGCACAATTTGTGAAGCTTGTTCTTCTTTGAACTTGAAGAATTGTGTGTGTAAAAGTAATTTGTCAACTTCTATCTACATCCAAAGTAATAGAGATCAACCTATTGGTACAAACAACCCTCTGGAGGCAACTTCTTTAGAGGACTTACCTGGTAAGTTTAAATAATACTGTTGTTGAAGCAATTCAAGCAATTAAGGTTTGCAAAGTAACCTTATTTTTTTATAGGCTTATAACCTAAAATTTTATTATTTATTTCAATGATGTTATTGTTCATCTATTGTTTACTAACATAACCATAACATATTGTATATTTAATAGGTTTTAAAGTTTATAAGTAATATTAAGTATGGCTTGGAAGATTACCTTTGTTTTAATCAAAATATGCTACATGTGGTTGTGTAGTTAGACAATTTAAAATATTGGTTACATAAGTTATTTTATTTTTTTACAGGAAATTCATCATTCAAAAATAAATGCAAGCTTGAAGCACCATCAAAGAGTTTAAGTGTTGCTGATCAAAAAGATAATGGTCAAGCTGGTCAAATACAAGATATGTTAAGTAGCACTACTAATTCTGCAAATAAATATGATTCTGCATCGTCTATCCCAAATAACACTGTCATGGTTAACCACATTTCTCAAGTAAGATATTTTAACTTCATTTTTGCATTTTAAGCTACACAACACATATTTTTAAATAAAGCTTAAAAGATTTTTAAAAACAATATTACTTTTAGTAATTGGCTAAAATATCCTCTAGTAGTACAATATAGGTGAACATTTATTCTAATACCTTTTGCAATGGAAGATTATATTAATAAGCCTATATTCTTGGAATCTACAAATAATCTAAGGATAATATAGCATTAACATGTCATCAGAAAATAACATATATAGCTTTGCCCTTGAATTTTGTTTTATTCTTTATATATTTGCACTAATTTCAGATCACAAAACCAACTTGTATGGACTCAAAACAAAAGATTGAAGAGTTTAATAATATCCTGAATTTAGTTTGCAATAAGAGTGTCACAAATGACAAGTTGTGCGACAACTTGGTGTCTAAAGCAATGAAAAGCAGAGTTTCTGGTGATGGGAGCTTTCAAGATTTTGCAGCGGGTGTGAATGGTAACAATTCAAGTATTGGTTTATTTATGAACCGATCTGCAGTTTCTCTTAAAGAGTTTTTCTGTTATTTCAATTTCATATGTTAGTCGCACCGTACGACCAGAAATACCTACTAAGACCTTGCCCTTGTGTGGGGGTGGGGGGTCACTGTTGGCATTACTGCCTACTCCTCCGGGTACAGACACCCCTACACTCTCAATAACTTACTTTCCATATGTTTATTGTGTTAAAATTTACTGTATTAACATTGCTTTAGAATATTACATTAAAACAAACTATTTCTTCTATTTCCTACAATTAAAAAATCTTATATCTGTATATTTACTTATAGGTAACAATCACGAAAAAGTAAAGCATGTCCCAGATTCAAGCACATCAGAAATGTATTTGCCATAGTAAGTATCTTTCGTATCAAATAATGTTTTGTCATATTTGAAGAAATAAGTAATATAATTATTTTTTCAG
This sequence comes from Eurema hecabe, assembly GCA_026213755.1. Taxonomy (NCBI): domain Eukaryota; kingdom Metazoa; phylum Arthropoda; class Insecta; order Lepidoptera; family Pieridae; genus Terias; species Terias hecabe. Next base: position 7,899,300 of record JADANM010002527.1, read on the forward strand.
TGCACCAAGCTCATCTAAAGAAACCATCATAAATAATATAAAAGGCCCACCAAATCACCCATTTAATCATCCAGTTATAAACTTAAGCAGCCCTTCAAATTTATCTGAAAAGCAAATAAATAGGGATGGATTACAAATAGGCAATAAATTGGTAGATAATAAGATAAGAATTTTATCTGACATTAAATTTGATAACAAATCCAATTCACCTATACCTTTAATGCCAGCTATTTTGAAAAACAACATGACAGCATCACCTTGCTTACCCAAACACACTTTTATAATTAATGGGACTCCAGCAAATAGAAAAAGGCCAGTGACTATGAGTAGTAATAATTATTCAAAGGATGAAATAATGGCTATGCCAACATTAATTATTGTGCCTACTTCAGGTAAATAATATACTTCTTGAATTTTAAATATGTGTGCATTTAGTGGTTACACGCGCTCACAACGTGCTACTATTTGTTTTTTCGATTTTTCGTGCAAATTATATTTCATTAGGACCATAAATAATGTGTCTATTGGTAAATGAATAGCGTTTTAATAACTCCAAGAAATTTATTCTTCAGATCTAGAGAAACTTCTTTAATCTCTGCTTATTCAAAGTTAAAATTTAAATCTGTTTTACTTTTTAGGGCCGTACAATATTGTTTCAACAACTGCAAATTCAACCACAAGTATGCAGAACAATAAAAATGCTTCATGTAGCGAAGCCCCTAATATATCACCCAAGCGAGGGCCACTGTATATAGAAGTGCCATCGGAAAATGTCGGCCTTATTCAACATAGCCAAAAAGATGTAAGTGAAACTAAGGCAAATGATGTTGGCCTCGTAAAAACAGTAGAAAAATTAAGTCACGCCTCTCTACCAAAGGATAATACACTTTTAAGTAAAACAAGTACTCCTCAAGTTTTTCCTCCATTAAGAAAATCTTCATCAACACCACGTCGTAGTTCCCACGTACGAGTTTTAGATTTCACAACCCCTAGAAGAATTTTAGATGAAGCTATTCCTGAAAAAGAAAACACCAGTGAGGATACCGTTGTTGTAGTCAGTGATTCGCCAGAACGTCCTGTATCCAATGAGAACAACTTTCCTGAAAAAGCTATCATAGGGCAAAATTTAAGTACGGAAATAAAAAAAGATAAAAAGAAACGCAATTGGGATGAAGAGTTACGAGCACTTGTACCTACAAATGAATATCCAATTTCATCTAGCAAACCAAAGTCAAGTCGCAAATCGAAAAATAGTAAAAGTAAATTAATTGAAGGTTCCACAGAAGATATTCATAAAAAAGAACAAACAAAAGAGAAAAGAACGAAAAAGAAAAATAATTCAAGAGATTATGTTGAAGAGCCTAAACCCAGTGATCTAAACACAGACAAACCAATTAAACCTACAATTAATATTATATCAGCACAAGAACACATCGGCCCAAACGAAGCGGAGAGCGACAAGAAACAGAATAAGTCAAATGAGATAGAGGACCCAATAGACACACCAGAAACGGATAGATTGTCCTTACAAAATGTAATTGGCGCAAAGCTTAATATATCTGATTTGTTAGAGACTCCCTACAAACAGGCTATATATGATATTCAAATGGAAACGCCAAGATTTCTGGGTCCAGATATACCAGGAGAACCAATTTCAGATATTAAAATTATGAATATACCAACGCCTCGATTTTTTGACACTCCCAAACCAAGTCAGGCAACCCCTTCATCATACTCCTCCCGGCCTACTGATTATTCTAGTGGAGGGTCGTATTATAAACCGGATGATCAAGATTATGTTCCAAGTATTGACGTCGCATCGTGTACTTTAATGGAAACGAAGCTCAAAGAGGAAAAGGATAAAACTAAAAATTTTAAATCCAAAGATAACTCTTCTAAAGAAACCCGACGGGATTCCACTTCTGACATAAAACTATCTAAGTCAAAACGACCGGTCCGTAAGTGTACAAAAAATGTATCTTACTATAATAGTCCCAATATCAATAACTTAACTAAAACAAAAGACCTTTCAGATGAAGATAGTAGCGAAGTTAATAATGCTAATTTATCGAGAGAAAAAAGTATTAAATCACTTAAAAGTAATTCGTCTAAAACCAAGGTAATAAAAAGCAGAACGAAACTAGAGAAACACAAGTCTCCCTTTAAAAAGGAAGTGCCAAAAAATTTTATGAAAATAAAGCCAAGACGGCTTACACCCGTGAAAGGTAGTTCATCTAGAAATAGAAAAACTTCCTCAGAATTAATATTGAGCGCAAGGAGAAAAACTATGAAAGAAAAACCTGTCAATACATCAATGCAATCGCTAACAGTAGTTCCTACAAAATCACGAAGGAAATCGTCTACACCGAGAAAATTACACTGTAACAAATCATTTCATTCTTCAACGTCTAGTAATAATACTTCACCCGAGGTACCTGTAGAGAAGAAGACTGAAAGAAAAGACATTAATATATGCATTACCCACGATTCTGATAGCGAACAACAAGCATTGAGATGGTCGGACGACGGCTCTCAAGATGTAAAAGTTAAGCGTAACAATGAAAGTTCTGTAAAGGAAGGAGAGGACATTATAGTTAAAATTCAAGAGTACATTGAAAATATAGAAACGAAACAAACAACAACAACCAATACTACAAGCACCAGCGTAGGAAGTCTGCAAAATGATTTGATTGATAGAGGATTTGATGAAGAAACGGCAAAAAGAATAGAACGAGATTTATTAGTTACACCGCCATTACAAGATGGTGCTGTTCAGTCGACTAGCAATGATATTAATGAAGATGTCAGATGTAAAGTTTCAAACGAAGGAGATAAGATAGAGTCTAATAGAGCTGATACGGGTAAAAAAGTAGAATTAAATCAGAATCCTGATGACGATAAAGTTGCCGAAGACGCTGATGACATCGATTTTTCTATAGTTGAAACTAACGAGGACACTAACAACTACTTTGTTTATGCATTTGATGAAGTAAAGCATAAACCTAATGAAGAGATTGTTAAATTGAAAGACAAGTTTTGTATGGAAGTTTGCATAGACGATGGCGTTTCTGTAATGTTAAGAGCATCACAGTTCAGTGTTATGTTAGACCAAGAGCCTGTTACGGAGAAAGAATATAATAAAAAAGAGATAGAAGCAGCCGTCACCTCGATCTCGACGATAGAAAAATTATATACACCAATAAAAGATCCCAGAATGCAATGTTATGAACTTTTTGATTCTACATTAACAAGTTTAGACACTCCTTTAAAAGAGAATAGTCCTAAAGGTAGAGAGTATGAATCGTCTATTACTGAAATTGTTCTAGAAGTTGAAAACATAAGTAGTAAAGCAGAAGGAAAGAAGAGAAGAAGAGTGCAGAGCGGCGCATCAGATGAAGGTCCTAATACGAACAAACGAAATAAACCAGACCCTCAATATCTGCTCAATCAAGCTAATATACAAAATATTGATATTGAATCAGTTTTAAGCAAACTACACGGTCCATAGAATTTAGAAGTAGCAATATATTATTGCTATGTAATTATGTACATAAATTGTTATAAAAGAAATGGAATGTGTTAGACACGTTTAAACAGAAATAAATAATTTCAGTCGGATTGTTATTTCAATTCAGATGTGCTAGACACAAGAAAATTATTATTATTATTTACTGAAATAAAGACCAATTTTACTGATGTAAAATAGTTTTTTTTATTTATGATTAAGTTATGATGATTAAGGTTATCATAACTTTGTTCACATTTGTGAACGAAGTAATGACCACTTTTTTATATAATAATAATCGATTGACAAAATAATGAAAGGATATAAGTTATAAAATTAATAATATCGAATAAAAACTTAATGATTATAAATTAACATATTACTAAATCTCAGGATATAGTCATAGATATGTTATTTTCAACACCTTCTTTTAAAGATACTTTAACCGATGACACTAATTTGACAAATGTAGTATCGATATACGAACAGATGGACGGACGGAAATTGCATTAATAGACCACAAAGTACTGACTTTTTCTAATTAAAATAAACAATAAAATTTGCATTCTTGCGTGGTTTTTCAACTTCAACAATCTCACATAGGTATAAACTGGACAAATAAAAAAAAATTAACGGTTTGCCGCGTAGCCGGACTGTAAACTCATCCAAATTCGAGGTGGTTAATTAGATATTGTATTTAAGTTTGAGTTCCTTACGGCCCATACTCATACGCAAATTAAATTTGAGCACGCCTTAGGACTCTGACAGAATTGTATGGCGATCGGACCGGTTTAAGTTGTACTTAATTTTAAGTTGCATAATAAATAAATAATAAATATTTTCAGGACATTTATACACAGCGCCATCTAGTTCCAAGCTAAGCCGAAGCTTGTGTTATGGCAACTAGATAACGGAATAAATTACATATACATTACTTTTCTTTTGTAAATACATACATACAATACCCAGACCCCAGAAAAATACAAATGTAAATTAAAAATATATTTTTCCGGTGTGGGAATCGAACCCACGACCCTTCGCGCAGAATTACCTACTGCGCCAAGCGGTCGTCAATGAATGCCGGAATACTGAATGCGTTTCAGTATTCCGGCATTAGAGACTTCTACTACTTCTTAGTACAAAATATAAAAATAAATATAACTTTCAAGTTTAGCCATAAATATTCAACATAATATTACCATCAATGCGTTATAACATGAGAAAGCTGTACTACTCTATAATGATGTTAAACATGATATGATCGATAACACGGTTAGAAATGGAGATACGCAGCGCTCTTGCTAATCAGTGATTCGTTCAGGGATACTCATTAAAATCATAATGGTAACGATGAGTGAATGCGTTTAATTTGCCGTTGGGATTTCATACTATAAGCTCGCATGCGATTATTATGGTATTACGTTTAATTAGATATCGCAATTAGAGGCGATCGTGACACCGCCGTAGCGAACCGTTCATTACCCATGCTAATTTGAACTGCTACCGCGCACATTTGATAATCTCGGGGAAAAATCGCCACTTAATGGGGTTTCAACCGAAACGCATGCAAGTACTTTTACATTGCCTGATATTCACTGCACTTGTAACGGCTTATAATTGTTACGTTGATTTTTAATAAAAATATTACATGATATATTATTATGGTAATTCATTATCTTTATATTCGTAGGCGGAGGAACTTTAACTGACTTTAAGGCGGATAACCTTGACTTCATGTGGGCATAACAACGTTTCCATTACATTTATACGTAAATATTAATACCTTATAATTAGTGTCCTAAAAAATTAGTTTTGCGAAAATATATTATACTGCAATTATTGTTTAGAAAGAGTTAATTCTTAAGGCATGATTTTCATTAAGTATGCTATTAAGTTTGCGGTGAAATGACATAACGTAGACCAAAATATACAGCAGTGTCGCCGGAGACCGAGGGGGTTGTAAAGTAGGTCACGGATGCAAGCTCCTGACACAAATAGCTACATCGTATCACCACGTGGCCTCATATTCTCTATGTGTAGGGAGGCTGCGAGTGTTGTACCGATATATAAGTGGATTTGACAACGACATAGGTATAGTTTTGAGTTCCAAAATTGTTCACAGTGAAATATTCGTTTTAGTCGATAAATAAATTTTGCAATCCAACAAAAAAAAAAGATAGATAGAGGACTTTTTACAAGAAATTTGATTCTATAATTTATTATTTAAGTATGTTCGGTACATTTTATTAATTTTCAAGTGGAATAATTGTTTTTTAATTTTTATATACCTACGCTGTGGTTGAATAATTTAATTTATTATATATAAGATCAAAATATATTGGATCATATACAAGTCTGTATAAAGCGATATCCAGTTTACGTCGTCATATCTAGCGCGCAATGAACGTCGCCAAGCTGAAATTACTAAGAATTTAGTATCACTAATTCTGCAGGCAGTTCTGGTATAAATGATTCCGGGTGATTTTACACCACCTACCACCCCTTCACTAATGCTTAACCCACCTCCGACTCCCAAAGTGCAGCGACGACGTCGTTCCGGACAATCTGCGTGCTTCGCTTATTTTCAACCTTAATTCCTTTGGTGGAAATTGTCTTTATTCCACTGAGCTCTGTTGCAGAGAAAACATTACCTACTTTGAATGTGTAACGACGCAATCAGTGAGGCGGTGATTCGATAGAAGATAATTTCTTACGTTTAAATTTTGTTATATTGTTTTTTTTTTTCAATTATCGCTTTCATAAGTACCTATGTACTTATTGTTTTTAAATATTTAAACGAATGAAGTTGTATTGACTACTTAAAAGTTCGGTTTTATTAAAAAGGAAAAGATGTTCTGCTAACTTCAAGGTTAAGTACTTATACATACATGTGATGTTACGACATGCAGGCGGGCTCAAAGCCAACTGGGTCGCGCTTTCTGTAACTTTCAGCAAATTCTACAGCTTTGTACCTGGTGTACAAAATGTCACATATAAAATAAATAATTCTACTAAGAGAACTTTCTAGATTGTAGCTGGCCTGTAGCTTAGTGGTTTATTGATTGTGGAGTTGTCGGGTAGGATAGAACGAAATAGTAAGAGCTAAGTATTACCTTAACTGTGTCAATTGATGACTCGATGTGCGTGGCTCCCTTCTCCCGCTGCGGGGTGAGCGTGGGGCAGGTCGTTGGATCGATACCCGACGTCTGGCCCACGACCTCGCCTTTCTTACCACCTTCCTAAATACTAATTACGTGCTTTGACACAGCGTGCATGCCTCATACCAAATGAAAGGAGCCATGGATGCCAACGTGAGCGTTATTAACGTTACCGCACTGTTTCTTGCTTGTTTTGGGTAACGGGGTAGGAACTCGTCAGTTCCGCTGCCGAACTATTCTTCTACTACTACTAAACTGTTCTTTATTACTTTGTGTTTTAGTAGATATATTTTATATTGGAACTAGAAGAAACTATCTATATTGGAAAGTAATAGGTATTATAATGTTAAAATAAACATTATTTTATTGTTTGTATTGTATTTTTGTGATATATCTATAAAGTAATTTTAATTTTTTATATTCCTGCAATCTGTAAGTTGTTTAAAATATGAAATCATTTCATTATTGTTAATTTTAGAGCGCGTGTGTTAAGAAAATAATAACTTCTGTTAATGAAAGCCGATGTAAAGATTTTTAAAATTAATAGATTACTGTCGTGTCTGTAGGTACATACTTCATACATCTTTATTCTACTTTCGTACGCTGTAAACATTATTTTTATCCAAGTCATGTAATAGATGGCAGTGTTCGTTTGCTAACGCTTTTCGAGGTTACATAGCAGCTTTTCTAAGCCGGATAATATAAAGGAAACAAGATTAAAAATGTATTCCCCGCACGTGGGCCATAATGCGATTTATCGGTGCCCGGGTACATCGTGACTGCATTGTGCAGGTTGATAGTTGGACCTAATGTATCATTGTGTGAAAGCTCCGTCCTACATGTCATATCGTATATAATTTAACGGACTGGCGTCTAAGGGTAATCTAACGGTGTTCGAATTTAGAAAGGCACTAACTCATTATAGCGGGCGGTGTGGTTTCGTCCAGAAACTCGATGCATCTTTGGGGGTGGGTGAGACTCCCTACTCACTTTTGGCACTCTCCCTGGGAGGCGGGAGGGGTGTAATGGACGCACGAGGCTCCTCGGCCCTGCACCGTCGCTCTTTATGTCGGCTTGCACGCGTGCACTTGCTAGTTTCTTTGACGTCCCTTTGTTGTGGATTCCAATTTTGGAACGTATCGCGATTGGATTCTAGATTACTTTGCTGCCAAGACTAGGATCCTTAAGCACCATTGATTTGGCTTTTGTGCTTTATCGGGTTTAATTTGATTTAATTTTATGTTTATTAATACCACTTAAACACTTTAACTATATAACGTTTATTCGTTTTTATTGAGGTCAATCAAGTATTCACTCAACAAACAAGATAACTGATATTAAAAGTATTTTATAGTAGGTATACTTAAATCGTTACTAAGAAAATTCTTTGTAGAGAAACCCACTTAGTGCTGCGGTTTATTATAGGATTACTCATTAAAATCTATTCACTTTATCTTTTTCAACTTACTTTGATAATACGATAAGTGTTCTTCACTTTTCTCGAGTATGCATTTCGCGGCGCGTCTAATCATGCAAATTTCCTAAGGCGGGGTGGGTCGGCGCGGGTGGCACCATCCATAACTGTAACTGAAACTTGTAGCATCACCCTCGAAGGTCGTTCAAAAGTTCTCTACTCAAATGAATCTGCTGCATTGGAACACTTTCATTTGCTTTGTTCTCTTCGTACTTCTTACATTTGCGCTGAAAATCTCGTCACTTAATCAATTAAAGTGCATTTAACAATGTTAAAAATGTATTTATCGTATTTAGACCAAACTTGTTTACGTAAAACATTTGCTTAACTATAGAATCGTGTATCTATTTGTCTGGGAATTTTACTAGTAACAATTAAAGCAGTGAATTGTAGGTATTTAACTTATTAATCAGATATAATAATGACTGATATGATCGTTAACAAGATGGGCGTGAAAGGGCGTTCTGCCCGGGTGCACTATCGATCTCCGTTGAATTAGTGTGCGGATCGGTCGACGTCTTTGTGCAGCCGTCGTAGGGCCAAACAGACCAAAACAAGTCAGCCACCCTCGGCCCACACCCGCCGCCTGTCGTTCAAGCCTTCATTTATGGTTTAGTGCCTCGATGCTTTTAAATTTCGCACTGCGGTGACGAAAATCGTGTACGTCTACCTACCTCCTTGTACAAGCGGTGGAGAACGTGACTAAGCTGCTGGTTTGTGCTGCGACGTTTTGATTTGTTTGCCAGAATTATGTCCCCGTTATAACGGTCCCTTTTACTATTTAATTGCTATTAATTTTAATTTTGTATGTATCACGCTCGATGCTCATAAAACATGGCGAATTCATTAGAATAAAACAAAGAACTTGGTTGACGGTACATTAAAAATTTAAATGTATATTGTAATGTTCTTATTGAAGGCAGCTTCGGTCATTCATGCTTTAAAACCAAAAATTGAAGTCTTTTGTTTTTAATTAGCGTCCATTTAATAACATTAAAGTAGGCATGATATTTCTAGTGGATTTTCATTTAATGAAACATTAAAACTTTTGGATGATTTAATTATAAAAACGTTATTAACATAAATAGTTTTCATAAATAAAAGATTGTAATTAGAACATGACACAAAGGAGCGAGTCAAGTAGGACAGCGTCTATCCATTGAATTAGTAAAGTCTGTCAAAGTGCATTGGCGAGTCACAAAGGTCGTTGCGTGGGAACGAGGGGGAGGCCTCCCTCTCTCCTTTTCCCGTGGGTTTGAAGTAAGCTAGAGCTCCAGAAATTTGTTATGACGCACTCGTTTGTCTATAGTTTGCTGTAAGCGCCGAAGTTATTTGTTTGCTCGCAAATACAGAAATGAACGTATAAAGGATAATGATGAAGTTTTAAATTTCAGCTGTAAAGTTTATTATAGTACCTTTTATATGACTATATTGCGAATATTTATGTATTGTCATGTTTCAACGTCTTTGTTATGTGTTAATATTTTCATGTTATTGATTGATGTTTCACTTTTACATACACACATGACACACTATTCCTTACCTACTCAATTTGATATTGGTATTGCGAATTATAACTTATACCTAATATGTCTTTATTCTTTCATCAATATTTAAAACCGATGAGACTTAAAATAAGTTTGTTTAACGATTCAAATTACTGGTAATACAAAAACAAATGACGTACGAACTATAAATCAATAATTTAGCGAACAAAAAATATAAGAACATTGTAATTAAGATTATTGATTGTCGTATAGCGTTTGTATGAAAACTCGAAGGCAGTGCATAAATAATGCAGAAAGGCGGTTATTTCAAAGCTCGTTGCGTGAGAACCTGGGGTGACGCATGCACTAGTCTAGAGTCTAGACTATATTATTATGAGTGCTGTCGTGCCTCATTGCTCCCCGCAGCTGTTACTCGTTAAATACATTAACATAAAGCCTTAATTAATTGCTCGTCACTACTTAGTATTTTGTCGGTTTGTATTTAACTCTATATGGCATCGTGAAGCATGTGTGTGCAATTTATCAATCGTTTGATTGTTTAATCGCACGTACTATTGACGGGGTAAAAAGTTGAATGTAATTTTATCAGCTACATAAACAAACTTGTATGCAATTGTCTTTACTTTAAGTGTAATATACTCGTAGTCTTATAGAGCAGATAGTTACGTTTGGAAAAGTATTTTTTTATTATATGAATATATGTATTATTTTGCCTATATTAGCCGCAAATATTTTATTTCATTATCGGCAACTTATTACAGGGTTAGCCCGAGTGAATTTTAGACCTTTTAAAATTCAGCATTTTTCATGTCCAAATTTCAAACGCAGAAACGGATTTTCCAATTATATAACATTCAGCATGAACTTATGAATCAATTCGTGAAAAGCACATCAAAAACCCTTCACTCGTAATTTCTTTATAGTTTATATCTATTATTAAGAACTATTTGTTTGGTTAGAAATTACTCACATTATATCCAATAGTTCTGTCGCTTTTGTACATTGTTTTGATATTTATTATATAAAATAAGGATAGATAATTAATGTATGTAATAAAAAAAATGTATGGAGGGCTGTATGGTGTCATTCTGAATTTCTTTAGATTTTATTACGAAACTACACGGAAATCGGCGCGGTCTATCGACAAGTATGCTAGTTGCAAACGCGATTCCATTTCTCCTCAAAGTAGGTTATTTACTTAAGTATGAGTAGTTCGCTTGAAAGTAGATACAAAGCGGTACCAGCAAAAAAGTTATGCTGAAATTTTGTACGAAATAGTTCATTGACACCGCTCTAAAATAACACCTATGCTGCGGGTGCACGTAACGTCGTCTGCTTAGTATTGTTCAGTTGACAGGGCAATGACGCTGGCTGGTGCAACGCTTCGTCTGCCACCCCCCACCCTGGCCGACGGTCGACGCTCTCTAAAACGAAAAAGGAAGCCACAGAATAATCTATCACGCTCGAGGCCCGGCCTGATAAAAATGGACGATTGAAACCAAATAATCGATAATTTTGAAATTTGGCATGTCTTCGTTAAACTACACTGTGCATGTGTTGTGCGTTGTTTACAAGGATTATATTCTGTCTATATGTATATGTATCGTGTCGTACATTTGTTGCTGTAATTACTGTCACTTTTTACAGTTTTTTCCATTTTTCTTAGCCGCTCTTCCCCTTTGTTTCCTATTGCAGCCGTAATTATTGTTTGAAAATATGCTACATTTAATTGACTTCATTCATATATGACAATAATTGCAATTACGATAATGCTTAATGTTAAGTAGGCATTAACGGATGCTATAATTAAAGTCACCTTTAGATTAATTCAATAAATGGTGTATATATATTATTATCTATAAAAAGTATTTTTTTTTTAATAGAATATTTATTTCAAGACAGTCAACTATGGTTAGGCTTATACAATAAGATGGTATTAAAACATTCTCATTCTAGTGAGAAGTATATTTATTTTCATCTTAATCCCCAAAGTACTTCATTTTTTATATCACACGTGTCATAGTCAATGTCTGTTAGCTTAGGTCAAGAAACTCATGAGCAAGTTCACGGGCCTAGAAGGTATGTATTATATTACTTGAGTGCGGTGAACTAAGTTTAAATATGCGTTTACAAATTTGGCGGCGGGAAAAGTTCAATGGCCGGACGTAGACCTATGCTACGCATCTACGCCGTAGTACTAATAATTAATTCGTTTTAAGATTGAAATATGTCACCTACCTTATTCATATAAGTAGCGTTTCAGAAAAAGACAATAAATGATTTGAAAAAGTCTGTTATAATTATGCAATCACGTCTTAAAACAAATACTAATTTATAAGTTTAATGTAAGTTGCCTAATTTAAGAAACCTCTATGAATATATATTCCTAGAATATGATTTTGCACATATGCACTTTTATTAATTAGTAGTTAATTAGTCTGGTATTCAATATTATGAATTATCTTATCAAACAACGAATTTATAAATAATATTCATTTTCAAAAAAACAATGAGAACTTATCAACTAATGAAATGTTACGTGTTGTTTTGTAATGTTAATTTTTTTCGAGACACAACATTATTATTTAATTTGTAACATATTTATGTATGTCGAAGCCTCGAAGAACAAATAGTCTTTATTAACAGTTCAATCAAAAGCCTAGCCTTCTTAACAACAGACTGAAACACTTATTTAGAATAGGTTAGTAGATTAGCACCTATTAGTAGTGATGCTAACTCTTAATTCAACGACAGATAAACACAGGCAAAACTTTTACGTTTGTAGCCTAAATCAATTTGAAGAATAAGAAGATATAGTTGACACATTTGCAGTATTATAAGATTGTCATCTAAAATAAGTAAATTTTAGCATAATAATAATAGAATATTTGCATAATAACCGACTAAACCCATTAAAAATAATAAAATAAACACTTAAATATAAACTGTACATTATCTATCAGTTTCAATATAAGTATAATATGTTTTTTTCTGTTATTTTAATTTCTTCATGAAACTTTATCGTGGGATTATAAAATAGTACGTACTTTTTAAAAATACAGAAAATAGCTTTTTTTAATAACTTTAAACTAATAATTTGTTTTATGGACAAGATTAGCAATAATGCATTAGAAACGTTATTGTTAAACGAAAGGTGATATTGGAACGCCACATTTTATTACGAATAAACGGTTTTATATAAAGGTACTAAAGCCCAGTCTAGCCATAAGTACTTTAACAAAGTAAAACATATATTTTTTTTTAATTTAACATTTAAAACTGATTGGAAACTTTCTTAATTCGCAGCAATACGGAATTGCAACAAATATTTTACTAATATCACGGGTATGGAGTCAATAAAAAAAAATTGTAATTTGTTCCTACCTACTGCGTGTAAGGCAATCACAGCGATTCGATTCTCTTTATCACCCCACACCAGTTTAATATTGGAAAATATTGTACAATGTAAATTAGCGCTAAAATGAAAAAACTCAATAAACAATCATACTAAAATGTCAGATTTAAACACAAAACTTTGTTAATTTTTAAATATAACAGTATTTATGGCTGGACTAAGTATGTATTAGGATTAGGAGTGCACTATATTTATTTTAAAATACAATTTTAGTCAAAAGAGAGATTTTAAACTGCTTTTAAGATGGTCGCTCATAAATCACAATTGATTTCATGTAATTTGGGAGCCGTTACTCGATGAAAGTGGAAACGAGATGAAGATCTTTATCGATTGAATCGATTGAACTAGAGAAAGTTATTTTTTTGTATTGTGTCCGCGACAGACCGCTAAATTAGCAGAGTTATACGGTATCGTGTGACCAATACATAAACGATTCGAATGTAATTTATAATTATAATAAAATGGTAGTTATATGAATGTCTTGTCGTTTTTTGGAAAATTTTATTTCACGTCGATAAATAAGTCATATATACATATCGCGGTGTAAGAGGCAGATGAACGTATAGTACATTTTGTAAAATAGTGGGAAAATTCGCCAATTCAAACTTTACCAGTTCATTACAGATAATATATAGTTGGTGAAATAAAAATGTATATTAATTAATTGTTACGTTGTTTTTGCATTTCATAAAGGACTACACTGTGAACTGTTTTGTGAAAAAAAAAACGATTTATTTTTTGTAGATACGCTCATTTGGTTCTTATACCACGATATTTTGTATGCGCTATAATTAAGTAATTCATGTATTTTAGAGAAGAGAATCGAATTAAAACAGCCCAAAGCGAAAACGGAAATGCTAAACGTGTCCTGACATGCGATGAGTAAAATACTCATCGTTTCAACAATTCTTGAGCTATGCGTAGTGACTAGGAAGATAATGCATGGCTTTCTCATAATCTTTAGCCCTCGTCTATGAAGTTCCCATAACTGACAAGATGGTACAAGAATGCTGGCTACGGGAATCCTTTTTCAAATAATTAATGCGATAAAATAGTGCGCAGGCGCAGGCGCAGGCGGGCGCGTGACGAGCGCGCGCTTGCGGTCACGACGCATCGCAAAACGACCGACGCGCCCGCACGCGCGACCTCACGCTCGCCTACCGAGACAGGCATTGTGCGAAATCTTTGAGAAGCCTACATACATTTCACGCCAATAACTTATTGACTATAATTGCTTAATAATCGTTGCTTGTCAAACTTCCCACTGCCACTGCTCGAATTTTTACTAACTAGGTAATTTATTTAATATAGATAACTTACGAAATAATACGATACTATACGATCCGCAAAGTGCGGCAAATATTACATATAATATTTTACCTTATTTAATTTAAAAGTCATACTAGTACAATAACGTCGGCAGTCGTATTTGTTGAAGAACCTTAGCTTACATTTACTTCTTTTGTAAAAGTGTTAAAATTAAATAAACATAAAAAGTGTGTTTATTAATTAGGTTTGTTATTATTGAGTGATTCGTAGATATGAAAGTTGATGAACAGAAACCTTATAACGTTCAATGTACGTCAAATATGAACCAATATCCACAAAGCATGCTACGAGAGGATCGTATCCCAGCGTCTATTCGCTTCTATTTTATTAAATCAGGACGCTGCCCTGCCCGCGCATTCACTACGTGCAACCTTTTTGTGATGCTATGCTAAGTTATTTTTGATTCTTATCTCGCTATCAAAATACTATGCAATTTTGATATCATCTTCTAAGACTTTTGACACTGTTTGTGGTTGATTTTTAGTGAAAGGGATTTTATAATGCTTGAGCATTGTAATTGATACGTTAAAGTTTCGTTTCAATTTCAAATTCTAGATTTTCTATTAAAAACGTGATATTAATTGAAATAAAAAAACGTGAACGTGATATAAAAAAAAAAAAAAATATTTTACATTTGCTTATCAAAATTTAGTTATGCCTTTTTATATGATAGATTTTAGATTCCGTTTTTTTGATAAATATAAAAATTGACATTGATCACGTTCGTTACTGCGCCCAATATAAGACGTCTTATCTGCGGCGGAAGAATTAATTGCTCGCGTATTCACGTATATGAAGGATCTGATAGAGCCACGCGACGGTGTAAAGGCACTAAACACGCTCATAGTGGAACTCAAATAGGACTATTGGAACGTCAGTCGCGGTTACTAATGCCGCCGCTTGTCTGTTACCACGCTAACTGATTGTGCGTGCATCGCTTTAATGAGAGACCTTAACTCGTTGACGTCTGATCTCGACGATAATGTTTGAGTTGTACTGCCTCAGATATTCAATCGGACGTTTTATAAGCGCGAAACTTCTCAGGACATTGCGCGCTGTTTGACAGCTGATATAACGAATTTGTGATGAACATAAATTGGTGATGCTTAAATCTTGTTCTTGAGATATATGTATAAAAATCTCTATAGTGCTTGAAAGCATTTTTTTCACTTTGGAAGACGTCAATAATATTGAACAACAATTTACATCAATTAAATTAATAAAAACATCTAAATTAATTAGAAATCTAATACTATTTAATATTCATGTTACGTACGTCGCGCTTAAATATCGTTAAGTATAATCAGGTACTTATATACATCGGTAAGGCTCAAATCGCCATGTGCAAGTCATTAAAAGCACACTAAAAATGGGTTGATGGAGAAATTTTGACACATGTTCTCCTATGCTCAGTAAAAAGAGCGCATGATAGCTGACATTGCAATTTATTCCCACGTCAGCTTGTGGCCTCACCCTAGATGGGATTTCGGTACCCAGTTATTTGGATAAATGCCCCTTTTATTTTCCTTACCGAAGCAATTTAAACTTTGCTTCGAAGCGTGTTTACGGTATAAAATTAGTCACAATTAATTATGCTAAGAACTTTTACATTGTTATCGCACCATCGATGTACTTCAGAGCAGGTAATATCTGTAAACACGGCTCTCTATATACGAAATGAAAAGCTTACTCACGCCCCGTCACACAGTTTCGCAGTAATTACTGAACAAATTACACGTTTTTT